>CAJDSM010036432.1:0-11714 GCA_903981925.1 Ostrea lurida | reverse complement strand
AGGCAAAACGTGTGTTTAATGGTATAACTTGGTATGAAAAAAAATTATCCTGTCATATATATTATTCCTATATTCCATATAGCTTTTTTTAACTCCAACGAATTGTTAAATGTTGGATTACATTTTGATAATAATTCGATGGACAGAGACATACCTGTTGTAGTATTTAAGTTGATGGCGGCTGACGCAGGGGTTGTAGACTGTGAGTGTGAGACTTCACAGTGTCTCCCGGATCAGTGGCCACCACCGTGAGAGTAGACGTGGTTCCCACCACAGTGTCGTCACTCAACGTCCTCGGTGTTGGCCAGGCCCGCAGCAATGTTGGAGTTGACCCTGTGGTAGTATTTTTAATATATGCATTTGTTGATTGGTGTCATGATTGCATGCCAATTCAAAATACTGATATATTATATATATATATATTATGATATATATATTATATATATATTATATATATATATTATATATATATATTATATATATTATATATATATATATATCTATATTATATATATATATTCATATTAATTTATTTCTCGTGATCACCTAGCGCCGATTCTCATTGGTTAAAACACCTTTTAGAATTGAGGTGATTTTTTATCACCGTACCTGAACAACAAGTAAAGTCTAATGGACATTTGTTTGTTGTTGTAATATAAAATTAAATGATAAGAAATAAATCTTTTTTTTTCGGATCATATGCAGGTTATCACCGAGATTTTAGACGGAAAACTCATCAATTCGCGAATGAGTTTTACGTCTAAAATTCGGTGATATAAGAAATGATATTATATTTTTTCGGGTGATGCAGGTATCACCAAGATTTTAGACGGTAAAACTCATCAATGCGCGAAGCAATCTTTATGTAACAAAAACCTAGCACGATCCTTTTTTACATAACTAAGAATTGTGGGCCCTCTCTCTTGCTTAAAACTCAAACTACCGACATTCAAATTGTTCGCTGACCATTAGAAATTAACTTGGTTAAGCATTTTAACTATTAAATATACAAATATAGAGTTTGCTCAAGGTTTCCACGTTCCTTTAAAGATTTATTGCAAATGTGTTTAAAACAAATGCAGGATTTTTAAAAAAGAAATCAAATGCCATAAAATATTACTGAAAATTCCATTTGTTTATGGAAAAAAATAATCTCAAGTTAGCCTGGATTATTTTTAGACTTAAGTCTATTTTTTAGTTCATGGTCTTACGACAGGAACTACCTGGGCCTAGAAGCGCTCTCAGTCCAAAATCGATGTTTGTTTCTGTGGTGTTATGTAGTAAACCTGACGTAGTAGGTACGAGTTCCCGGATGTTGTGGAGAACTGTACTTGATTCAAATTTGCTACTCCTTTTCCTCCTCCCTTCAATTTTTCATATTTAACTATGGTATTCCCGGAAGACTTGCTACATAGAAAATACGTACAATGATTAATCTTGTACAATACATATATATTACATGTATTACTACTGTAACTTGTCCGAAGAGTCGGATTCACGTGGAGTTCACAGGCCGCGAAGCGTCGAATTTGATCTAATGATCCACGCCTGTCAACGAGGCGTGATCCAACTCTTTCGGATCAATTTACGGTAGTAATGATAAATTTAGCATATGCCCCTCATCTTCTCAAAGCCAAGTGTCCGATTCGCTTACTCTAATCTCCCCTTGGCAGATTTAGTCGCGACTAAATTGCCATCTAACGGACAATGCGAGTTATCGCTCTTGACGGAAACAAAGCTAGGCAATCAGATTCTAGTCTGTGTGTATGTTTACAAAATGGAGTTGACGGATGACAAGAGAAAAGACATTGAGAAAATATTTGGTATACAGTTTTTAAGACAAAATCAAGTAGATGGCATCAAAGCGGTTTGTAAAACTCAAACCGAACAGGTATGAAATGGCGCGATTTGATTGGATAGCCTTGGGAAGTCAAAGCGCAGATATTGAAACTCGCCTAATCTGCCAAGGGGGAGATTGAGTAAGCGAATCGGGACACTTGGCTTGCGAAGATGATACCCCTCTACCTATCTTATTCAAATCGACGTTTATAAGATAAAATGTTGTCCAAATATATCAAAATACCCAAACATACTACGAAAATTATTTGTTGCGTACATGCAGGTTTTGTTATGACGCAGTCGACATTCTCCACAAAAATCTGCGTTGATACATTGTGAAGTCATCAGTTTCAGGAGAATACTGATACGATCGGAAAACGACAGTGTGGTGATCTGGAAAGTCGGACCACACTTTGGAATTTTTACAGTATCAAGAATCGGACATTGATGGGTATATAATAAAATATGTTTAAACGCAAAAGAACATGTACTTAGTTCTTCCTAAACGGCATAGTCGGGAAAAATTGGCCCCTCCATGAAAAGGGAAATTGGATTGATTATTTATTGTTTTACGTCCCACTCGAGAATATTTCACTCATATGGAGATGAGACAGAGGTTCTGTTTCTCAAGAGTAGAAGTGGATATACATGTCATGATATTACTGTACTAAGCTAATTTTAAGGATAATGGAAAATCAAGATTTATTTGTACCTGCAAGATAATTTTAATATATTACGTATCTGAGATTTAATGAAAGGTGAATTTAACGAACAGTAAACCATTTCTGATGCATCAGATGCGCATTTCGGCAAATTATGTTTCTTCAGTGATACTCATACCGAACATAGACATTACAGCAAACTAACAACTCAACTTATGACAAACGAGACGATTTCAGCTTCTCCATTGTCAACTTCCATATTTATGTAGCAATATTCCATCATCACCTACATATGGTGTGTATCTCTTCAACTCTTATCAATATGCAAGTGCTTGTTCTGTGTATGATCAGTTTTGCATTGTGGAAGGCTACTTACAAATTGTGTTTGTAGTGGTGTTCAACAGTCACATTTAAAGACAACATTTCGCAAATGTAACGATTTAGTCTGCTACGTATGACCTGCCATTGGGGAAATGTTGTCTGAGTGTTTCATAGCAATTGTTAACCCATTTTTCATACACTGATTTGACTACGGATCACTATGTTTATCTGATCAAGACAATGGGCATACGACGGGTGTGACCGATCAACAGGGGATGCTTGCTCCTAGACATCTGATCCAACCTCTGGTGTGCCCAGTGGTCCGTTTGGCCAACTCTTGTTTTTGTATTTTATATTTGGAACTTACGAGATTGATCGCTATCCGTTGTCTTTGCCTTTACATCTAATTGAATATTTTAATTGCTAAAAATTGGAGTCAAAGACTGGAGCAAAATATGTCGAAGGATTTGAGATTTGTGGTATTTGTGATACAGGCCTTCCCTACTAGCTCTGGCTAGTGGGTTAAACCCTTTA
Source organism: Ostrea lurida (assembly GCA_903981925.1). Lineage (NCBI taxonomy): Eukaryota > Metazoa > Mollusca > Bivalvia > Ostreida > Ostreidae > Ostrea > Ostrea lurida. The sequence goes on along the minus strand of CAJDSM010036432.1, from coordinate 8,358 downwards.
GCTCGATCGGTAGAGCACTGGACTGTTGTGCCAGAGGACCGGGTTCGAATCCAGCAGAGGCATGACAATGTCTCTGTTACATTTTGGCGCCACGTTGGGACCTGGGTTATCTCTGGCGGTAGAGAGGAGATTGTCCTCAGTACTTCGCCCCACAGGTGTTGGCACTCCGGAAGAGTCGGGGACGACTCTTCAAAGGAGGGGGACAATGTGTAGTGTGTGATACAGGCCTTCCTACTAGCTCTGACTAGTGGGTTAACCCTTTAGCTCGATCGGTAGAGCACTGGACTGTTGTGCCAGAGGACCCGGGTTCGAATCCCAGCAGAGGCATGACAATGTCTCTGTTACATATGCCTGAGAAAAATAATCCTTAATATTGAAATAAAAGTTCTAATTTTACCACTGAATAAATATGTATCGGTAATTTCAAGCTAGTAACAAAGTACATAGCTACTGCAGAGTAAAGATCCTTGAAGACTAACAGTCCACCAGCAGTCTTCGACACTGGGGACATAATGTCAATCTTATACGGTACCAACTTTAAATCCTATAACAAGTACCAAATTACGAGTTGTGCCATCACGGACCCCTCGCAACACAGTCAATGTCGCAGTAACGGGGCTTGTCCTAATATCGACACAGGAATTTCCATTATGACATATACAAAAACCAACAAAATATTGCAACGCTTTACAATACCCTGTATTAGAAGCAATTCTAAAATGTTTTAAATGCACGGAAGTATATATAGTACTACACAAAAACTTACGTTAAATAAGAAATGAATAACGTTTTTCAGTAAACATGGCGTTATGAAATGCAATTGCTCTGCTGGCATATACTATGATGCGCGTCTTAAATCACTTTAGATAAATCATTTTCCCATAAATAAAACTGTTTCACTATTGTTTAGGGTATTTGTTTATATTCAAAGCTACGTCAGGCCAGGTTGTTTCCCTTTCGTGGGGTCCCAACAACAGTTGCATAGGGTCTAAGATTTTGAGGAAATTTTGCACGAGCTAAAAAGGATATAAAACCTCAATAAGATTATATGTAGAGAGTTACAAAAACATCCTTCAGAATGTGTACAAATACACTGGATGCGATAATGATCAAAGTTGTGAGTTTGACTATCTCATTCATTATTCTGAAGATTGCCGATTATACGGCGCTTTCGATGACATAACAATGCACTGATGCTATTTTACGTCACTTTGCAAACGTCATGTACGTACGTAATAATGCAGCCAAATGACGTTAACCAACATCAATAGGAATTTAGGTGGGAAAGCTTTTTCTTGTTCTCTAGATATATTGTTTTATAAAGGCTAAAAATATAAAACAATTTTGATTTTCAAAAGCTGCAGCTGTACATAAATCATTACATGTATCAATAGTACAGCTTTTTTGCATAACATTGTGAAGTAATTTTTTTGAGATAAATGATAACCCCTATGCAATAAGGATTTGTTTCCTGAAACAGAAAGAGTTATCGCCCTTGTGGAATGTAGAATTCCAGCATTTACATTGCATTTCATATTTTTATTTTGGTATAAACAATCTTTCAATACAAGACATATTTTTATTTGTAGTTGAATTCAAAATCTTTAATGGGTCGGATTTGGCACAAACTACAAAATCAAAATAACATTGATCTTAAAACATTAATAACATAAAATCTTTAGTTATTTAAAATTTCGTTATATAAGCATTTCACCGCTGTTATTAGTTTGACTGTGAAGTTTGCAAAAGCGGACCATACAATTGCATTCATTAGAATTTCGGTGTGGTTCATAGAGGTATGAACGCAATTGAAGGTTATGCAGTCATGCATAAGCATAGAGGAACAGTGGATATGTAAATATACGGCTTTGTTGGTCGTGAGTGAAATCTGACGCCCTCAGATATAAGCAAAACATTGATCGCCATGCACTTGTTATCATGACGTCATCGTGACCTAGTGAGACGCATTTCATGATCTAGAGGTGGCGGATAAACTGTTTTTGTCAACGATGCAAATTATGTTCCGAGATATCTAAAATACTATCAATTTAAACACAATGCTCACCTCATGAATTCACTAAAATATTGTCTATTTATCTCATAGGAAAGCATTGGTGCCTTATTTATTGATAAGGGGACATATGAGTGTTTCATACATATCGATTCGTTTTGCAACGGCATGCTCTTAATGCATCACAATGTATTGTTTTAATGCAAACCGAATAGATATCAAGCTATTTGAAAAGTATTGCATTCCTGATGAAATCTTAGAAATATATTGTCCATTTTAAATTAAAATGCAGTTGACCTGAAAGAAATACAACGTACGATGCAATATATTATTTTTAACAATTATGAGTTAAAATCTATAAAGGATTGCAACATAATTCATAACGTACAGAGGTTTTCAAAACAATCATGAATTGAAGCTAGAATTTCAAACTCATTAAGCCCTTGCAATATCGATATTTATTGATAACCTCAATATCGGTGGTCAGTTTGCAAAACCCCCACGTGTTGCAGAATCACATGATCAGTCTAAATACGAAATACAATTGTTCTGAAAATGTACTTTTACTCCATTATAATTTGATCAATTATCAGTAAAGATCCAAAATGATTAATTCATTGTAATGAATAATGTTTTTGATTACATACGTTCAGCAAAATTCCCATTGGCCACCTTAACTGTGCTGCGCTGGACATATCAGAGTTGATATCAAGTGACTAGGAAGAGCAAGCATCCCCTGTCGTACGGTCACACCCGCCGTGAATTTGAAGTTGCCATAGAGACAAAAGTTTGGCTTTGCAGAGGTCGGGATGCAATTTTGATTATTCTAAGACTTGATCATTTAATGAATGAAAATCCATCTAAGGACATTCCTAAGTGTACAGAGGAACATTATGCAGTAGATGGACAGAGATGCTGTTAACAAGAGCCCTCAAAAAATAAAAATCCTCCATCAAGACACTCCAAATGCAATCATAACACTTCCTATCTATCTTCTCATAACTACATTTCTTTTTCTGCAATTCTGATACCAAACTAGTGAAGTTTAATGACATTATGTAAAAAAGAAAATAAACAAATAAGAAATAATCGTTGAGAATTGATATAGATACAACCAAAAACCGATAATCCTAGCTTATGCTATTTTCATCCATTGAAACACATTTTCGATCACTCTAATCATAGAATGATTAAAAGCAAAGCACTCAGATTGAGATGTGCCGAAAGGTATGGTCAATCTAAACTATGTTCGTATATTCATGATATTTAATGTTTTTATTTTCATTTGACTTTCAAACGACCTGAAGATACTAGTAATTCATTGATGATTTTTATTTTGTGAAATTGTTGAAGATGTTTCTTGTCTAATACAACGGAAATATGTTCCGATTGGATTTCAACCGGGCTTCTTCAGGCAACAGAATGGCAAACAACAAAAGAAAAACAGACGAAAAGAAATTCATGCATTATCAGAGTCAAAGATTGCAAACGCAGAAAACTCGTCAATCCATACTTTCTGGATATTAACATTCGGTTAAATATTTTTCCAAAACTGAATAATTTTCGTTGTCTACGAACACAATATCCGTTTTGTATGGCTCTTTGTTGCCCGATTACCATAATTTTTGATACACTAAGACTATTACAATCCTTTACAATCTGCGTACTACACAGCTACATGTATGTGTTGGTCCTTTACAGTAACATCTGACACAGTGATAAACAAACATTCTTCTCAACATCCTAGATAATTAAAGCCTTGTTTAGCTAATTTTTGGCCCTCTATAATAAAATCCTATACAATGATATACTCACAATCCTATGTAATCTCCTTTCTGTACAGGAATTTGCTGTGCCGCTGCAATAACCTCTGTTTTGGTGGTGTCTACATCTGAGGCTTAAAAGATTCAGTGCGTGATTGTCAGCACCATGCATGTACATGTATATAATAATATTTAAAAAATACATTGTAAATCAAATTCACTTCAATTTATCCATGGATATTTTTAATTTTGCCACTGATTCATGAGAAAGCGCAGTTATAAATGTGCGGAATTCAAACTTTATGAAAATAGAAGATCATACAAAAATTCTTGGTCACAAACAGCTGATAATCGTTCGACCAACGTCAAATTGTCGCCTTATTCACACAAAGAAAAGTCCTGAACAATTATTAGAGAAATAATTGATCTACCTTGAACAGTTATCGTATTTACACAAGCCAAATTCCAATTTCCCGACACGTTTCGCCATACTTCTGCATAAAGAGTTCCAGTGGTAGCAATATCGATATCCCATTGTGTAACAAAACCACAACAAGTGATCTGATATTCATTGTCATTGGTTTGAAGCAGGGTTGTTCCTACAATGATAGGTCTATAAATAAACATTTCGAAGAACATAAAGCTCACAACTGCAATTAAGTGCCTACGTTATTCATCATTTCTTAAATTATATAAACAATATCTGTAGTATGTAATCTTTGATTAAAAAAGCCTGATATGCAGAAATTTAAACCGCTTTTTTTCTGAGAAGCTACATGTGAAATAGAAGGTACGAGTTCTTCAAAATGTGGATTAGGTCACTAATAAAAGGATTACTCCTCGTTGACTGACAGACACTCCGAATGTTCCTTTCTGAAATGCCAAGCTATATGGATGCTTTCGAACAGCTACATAGCTCGCCCTCACATATGCATATTTCACGTTGAAGGACATGATTGTCTATCTAAAGGCCCGGTCACACCGCCCGAACTTTGTTGGAGCGTTCCTTCAACAAGGCTGAATTTAGACAACGCTCGTCACCGCGCACAAAATTTGGGGGGGAGGGGGATTCAAAAACACGGGCATTGCCTTAGCGGTGCACCGCTGAAGCCGGCGTTGCTTTAGCGTTGGTTTAACGGTAGCTAGCGTTGGTTTAACGTTGACACGAGCGTTAATATAGCGACGCCAGCACTACACACCAAACCTTGACCTGGAACCCGCAGGGCAAGAGGAAGAGAGGACGGCCTCGCATTAGCTGTAGGCGATACACTGAGGCAGAGATGACAAAACAGGGGATCAACTGGACAGGAGCAATGAGATTAGCCCATAGAACGAGTGCGCTGGCGAGGTGTTGTCGATGACATATGCCCAACCAAGGGCTATGGGCCTACGTACGTAGAAACTTGGACTTAAATCGAAGATTTTACTCACATTGACTCGTAGGATGGAAGAAAACTCAAAACTTAAGTTTGCAATTTTTTCACGAAGGCCCCAAGATAATGCAAAAATGTCCAAATTTCAACAATTTAAATCGGACGTACCAGTTAGTATAATATAGTATGAGATATGTGAATTACACTATGTATTCATGAATTCCCATTAAATCGGACGTACCAATTAGTAAATTTTCTGTGCTGTCAACATCCGGGTTCTTGCCAGTAGTGCTCGAGGCTGCGCATTGGCCATCTGTGATAAAAGAAAAAAATTACCAATGTATAGCAGAGAGCAGTTGTGTATATATATGACCATCTACAGCGGAAAATATTCCAATGAGATTAGTTTTACTAGATTTAAGTATTACTCAAGAAAGAGTTTTACTTAAACAGACTAGGGACATTATCATTCGAAGAAATTAGCAATTCAACAATTTGAAAGTTTTACTGAATCAATTTTAAGAATATTAAGTTTTAATTCTCACAGCATAAACTATAAATTGGTATAAAATAAGAGCATCCCAAATATTTTGAACCTAAAATAAAAGTTTGGTATGATAAATACCAGGAACAAGAGTTTTAAGACTAGAAATGAGATTCCTGTATTTTTGGCCGTTTCTGGTCATCTTGCACAAGCCAGATATCATGGTCCATAGGAAATTGAAAGCACTGTTAGGGATGCGGACTATGTATAGTTATACAACCTGGCCGGCGTATAAAGAAAACGAGTTGTCAAACATTTGATATATCCCGAAGAACTCGACATAAAGGACACCACAGAATCTGACATATCTGCTTCATATTTGGATATTTTACTTATCATTGACTCTAATGGCAGACTGACAACTACATTATATGATAAGCGTGATGACTTTAACTTTGTAATCGTCAACTTTCCTTTTCTATGTAGTAATATACCACTATCATCTGCTTATGGTGTGTATATCTCCCAGTTGATTCGATACGCAAGAGCATGCTATGCGTATGCGGACGTTTTAAAGCGAGGCCAACTACTAACAAAAAAGTCGATGCTGCAGGGTTATAACGAATCTCGTTTAAAGTCATCATTTCGCAAATTCTACGGTCGCTATGATGACCTTGTTTGCGATTACAAATTATCACTAAGTCATATGTTGACTGATTTGTTTCGTACCCTTTGTTAGACTGTCATTTTCCGACTAGATTTGACTACGGGTAATCCCGTTTACTTTATTTCGACTAAGGGCTCACGGCGGGTGTGACCGGTCAGCAGAGGATGTTTACTCCTCCATGGCACCTGATCCTACCTTCGCTTTTGTCGGAGGTCCGTATTGCCCTACACTCGAATTTGTATATGTTTTTTGGATTATGATTACGTTTGACACAATGTTAACTTCGCCTTTTTGTACTATAACATGTCGAAAAAGTATGTTGATAGGTGGGACAGAAATCATGTAAAATTAAGCTTTTGCTTTACACAATGTTGGTTGATTGATTATTTATTGTTTTACGTCCCACCGAGAATATTTCACTCATATGGAGACGTCACCAATGCCAGTAGGATTGTACTACAAATGACATTAATTAATGCAGAAACTAGTAAAAAAAGAGACTTCAATCAGTATCCATCTATCCATCTAAAGAAATCTGACTCAGGGGACTAACAAATATTCATATCCAGGTAGGACATTCCAATATTCACCCAAAAGAACAAGTTAACCATCCTGCAACCTTTCTGGATGTTCAAAAAATACTAATGCTGCAAGTGATGATGCTATAATAAGTAACGATTTGCCATCAAGCATTGTTTTTGTAGATCCTTATGTGTAGAATCAGAGTGGAGTTTAGCAAAATAATATATAGAATAGCAGATTCCTCATGTAACGTATCAAATTCTTTGATAATGCACCTGCAAAATGAAATAATTATTGTTAATGAATAAAACGTTGTGATCATTGATGTATATATAAATTGACGAAGTAAACAATGTGTGAAACGCAATCACAGTCCCAAAAAACACCTCCGACAAAGGCGAAGGCAGGATCAGGTGCCATGGAGGAGTAAACATCCTTTGCTGACCGGTCACACCCGCCGTGAGCCCGTAGTCGAAACAAAGTAAACGGGGTTACATATACCCCGTTGTCAAATTTAGGACGAAAATGACAGTCTAACAAAGAATATGAAACAAATTACATGTAGTCAACATACGACTTAGTATTAATTTGTAATCGCAAAGAAGATCATCATAGCGACCGTAGAATTTGAGAAATGATTATTTTAAACGAAATTCGTTATAATACTGCAACATCAACTTTTTTGTTAGCAGTTGGTCTTGCTTTAAAATGTCCTATACGCATGGCATGGTCTTGTGTATCAAATTAACTAGAACACATACACACCATTCGTTAGCAGGTGACAGTGGTACATTATGTACATGTTACATGACGCCAACTTCTAACAAAAAAGTTACTCCTCCTAGGCACCTGATCCCACCTCTGGTGTGTCCAACTCTTGTTTTTGTATTCTATTTGGACTTACAAGATTGATCACTGTTCGTTATCTTTGGCTAAAATACATTGTTAACTTCGTCAATATATATGTTCCCATGCAGATTCAATGTTGTATGCCGCGCTGTGTCCCTTTGAATTGATTGTGTAATAAGGGATTTTAAGGGGCCGAAAGTCTGACACTTTGATGCTCTTGAACGAAAAACATTTTGTAAAACGCTACATAACATGTGACTCTTAATTATATGCCATCTTGAAATTTTGTCTTACATCACCCTTCAAGGAATTCAGGGAATGGCCCCTGAAATTCGACAATGTATACAATGATGAAAACTAAAAATATATTGTTAAACAGTGTGTAACAAAAATTGTAGATAATGACAAGGCTTATACGCCCATATCAAGTTTTGGAGGCCAGTCCATCCACTAAAGGGCCGGGAGGGGCCAAAATTATTTTCTAAATATCTCAAAAAAATAACGAGAATTTGTTAAACATCAATGAAGAAAATATGTTTGTTTCAATGCTTTATAGNGGGCCGGGAGGGGCCAAAATTATTTTCTAAACCTCTCAAAAAAATAACGATAATTTGTTAAACATCAATGAAGAAAATATGCTTGTTTCAACGCTTTGTAACCACTGTTATATCAACAAAATGAAATTTGAT
>CAJDSM010036426.1:7547-17868 GCA_903981925.1 Ostrea lurida | reverse complement strand
CACGATGTTAACTTCGCTTTTTTGTATTTAAGCCCTTCAATGTTTTTGCAAATCAATTCATGTCTGTGTCACCCTCACCAAATTAAATCAATATTGCTATGCATTTATCGAAAACAAAATATGGTATATGAAGGAGCAAGAAAAGTTGTACACACATAGTAAAATGTCAGAACATGTACATACAGTTTTGGATGCTATTGGCGATGATGATCCCGACTGCTCGTAAACTGCTAGTACAAAAGAACGTAAACACCCGAAGTAAATCCTGGGGATAGATGTTTGCCCAGGGAAAAGATCGATCATTTAGTTCATTGATATTTTTGTGAATATATAAGTCAAGTTAAATGGAAAACACAAGTTGAGACAATAAAAAAACAATTACTGTTGAACAATTTCAGATATATAGGGCGGGTAAAACTCCTATGTGCAAGCTGCTGGGAAATATTTCACGGTGGTCGTGACGTAACTAAGTTTACACATTAATAAACGTAATGATAAAGTAGCTTGTTGCCGAAATCTCCCTGGGAAAAATATTTATAGGATCTTATATGGTTTGTGGTTTCTACATGCACTAAGGGCTGACAGCGGGCGTTGCCGGTCAGTAGATGATGCTTACTCCTCTGTAGCACCCGATACCGCCTTTGTAGATTTTTCTTTATTAACATACACGATATTAAATTCGCAAATTTACATGATACAAGCACATTGATGTACCTCATTTTTACAGGTGGTGTTATATATCAAGAAGGGGAAGGCTTTCTACGTTACGATCTTAAATGGAGCCATAGATTCATCTGCCTTTGTTTTATTGATAGTTAAGGTAAAATAATCATACCACAGCAAAGCATTTTACTCCGTCGATTCTTCTTTACCTTCTTTTATGCTTTTTCAATGAAAGGGAGGTAAGTTCGATTTCAATATTATATCATTCATACCGTCTTGTTGATCGTAAAGTGACCAGAAATGCACATATCTTTAATATTTTACATGTACCTCTGTTGATTGAAAGCTAAAACTTACCCCATATCATTACTCGACAAAATTGTTTTCATTACCTTATTTGATAAGGAAAGTATATTTTGGATTCAAAAGCATTTTAGTGAAAGAGGGCAGGACCTCTTGATATTAATATTTGATATTTATATCCAGTAGCTTGTTTTACTACAGATTTTGTATAAAGAGGTCCTGGAAATGAATACACTTTTGGTACTGCTCAGTCAGTAGAGTTCTTTGACAATACTTTTTTCATTGGAAACAATAAAGATAAACCCAGCACGTTTGAACACTGAAAAAAATAGTTCACGAAGGCTGTGGCGACATTCCCATAAAGCATGAGTTGGAAAGAAGGAAAGATGGTATTTGAGCTTTTGAACTTTGCATTGAAAGGGTAATGATGTAAAATATACATATGCTTACTATTTAATTTAGATGATTTTATGTATCTTCCTTTTCTATTTTTCAGATCCCACATTTCGGCATTGTTTTTCAACCCTCGAGTTTGGTATTTATATAATATGGGCATTCTTTCTGTTTCTGCGGTTTTCATCTTACGTGGGATTGGCTAACAGGCAATTGTCAGTGGTTTTGGAATCTGAAGCTATGGGTAAGGAGTAGTTTGAAATTTAAACGACCCATGCAGAAAGAAGAAGGAGAGAAGAGAGAGAGAGAGTAGAGAGAGAAGAGAGAGAGAGGAGAAGAGAGAGGAGAGGAGAGAGGAGAGAGAAATCCAACGAGAAATGAAGCAAGAGCAATATAGAGTAACTATACATATTTGAATTCTCATCCTCATGAGTTTACGCTAAGTTTATTTGAGCATTTTCTACATTAAATATTATAGAATTGCGTATCTAGGATAATAGGCATTATGTACATAAGATGGATAAATTTGAAAATAGTTTTTAGTGTAAACGTTTTATTCCGGATATTTGTAGTCAGGTAAATTGTATTTTTGTAGCTAACCCGAGCCGAAGGCTTTTCTGATACAAATGTTGAAATGTCAGTTGTGTTGTTGAGTGGCGTTTTGTATGGTACAAGAGTGAGAACAATTTATCTTTTATTCATTTTTTAATCTACACTTCAGGAGGAACAGATCGGCGCAAAATTTCGAACCTAAACACTTATAGAAATCATCCCTTTAAGTTAATAGCCCATTATTAGTAATGGCTGAAGTGTAACATCGTGTTAAACGGTACATAATCCAAAATATTATTCATATTACGGAGGACAAATCGTTGTTTGTTGGGCAACATTCGATTCTCTTCGTTATTCACAAGCGTAGGAGGGGGATCATGCCAATGGCGGAAGGATTTAAGCATCCACTCCTGCTGACAGGTTGTTCGCACACCCAGCTTGCTGGAGCCCAGTAGTCGAATAAAGTAAACGAGAATTACCAGTAGTCAAATCCTAGTAAGACAGATAGGTATCAGTCCTATACTAATTTATGGTGATGTTAAATAAAATGGATTATTTGAAAGGATTGATTTACTCGTTGGATTCAAGATAAAGGAAGGTTACAAGGTGCCTACCCATCAAGGGGAGGTAATCGCGGAAATGTAAATAATTATTTTGGTGACACGTAGACGTCGTCTGTTGTATTATTCTTTTCACATTTAATTTCATCTCGGGCAGAACCCTCGGACAAAAACCAAAATATAAACAGAACTTCAGTAAGAAATAGCTCATATTGGTATAACGGAGATTTACGTTTGTTGCAAACTACAAGGTAATCTATTTAGGTCTCTCCCTTATTCGGAAAGGAGGGAAATAAAACACAGAAATTGTAACAAAAAATATTCCTTCGCATGGGTGATACCCTACATTACTCGACGAAATATTATGAGCGGATTTTACATCTGGAAAAGCTAGAAATTATTTGAGATATGATCTTCTGATATCGTGAAGATTCACATTGTTATTGTTACAAAATTTTTAACGATTCACACGTGGTGAAATGGTGAGGCCCAAATATGAATATTGGTGAGGATGTCGATAAAGGGTTTTAACGGTATATGTCGGGATATATATATTGAGGAACAATCTTCTCATAGATTTTAACGCACTGGGCCAGTAACGCTTGAAACGGATTTATATGTAAAGCTTCCAGATGGGTTGAGTCATAACTATTGCGGTATGAATTATCGTGTTTTGTGTAGCCATGGATCAGATGAACGCCATTACATTGCTACCCGGTTGTGTGGTTATTTGCACATAGGTTGACTTGTTGCAAAAAATCATTAAATTAGTGTTGGTAATCGAAAGATTTTACCATGTATGACATACGATTTTATATAAGGTATATTATTTATCTTCTTAAGAACCACTTGGAATAGAAAAGCATTGAAATTACTATAGTTAGCAAGTTCTCTTGAGGGGTTTTATAAATTGTAGTTTGGAAGGAGATCTCAAGTTTTTTGCTATAGAGGCTATGATTTATCACTGAATCCATTCCGATACTTGGGGGTACGCATGGGGCCGAAATAAAGAGGATCAATACGATTTAGAATGTAGAATTATTAGGGAGAATCTTTCTAATTTAATAAGAGAACACTGAGGAAGGACAGATATAAGCTGATAGATCATATCATGCAAATTCTTCTGATATAGTGGGAGATTCAAGTTTGTTCAATAGGTCTATTTTGAACATTTTTAAGGGGTACGATGGGCGCAATTATAGTAAGACCAGTGGTCAAAGATTTCATGTGAATATTATACGGGGAAATTTCTAAAGAACCGACTGTACAGAAAAGCCTGAAAATTTATAATTGAAAAGCGTTCCTGATATAAGGTGGAAGGAATTCAAGTTTTCTGTTTTCAATAGGAAATCATGACGTTCCACCCGCGGGAGTTACGTAAGTGGGGCCAGGGAATAAATATTTAATTTGGGATTCAAGGACGATTTTACAGTGTGGAGATGATTGGTGAATACTGTAGGTATTCGGAACAAAAATGGTTATAACCACTCTTCTAATGAAACCACTGGGCTTAGAAAAGTGAAAATCAATGAAAGCTTACCGATACTCACGTGAAACTATCAAGTTGGGCATGTCACCAATCATGACGCCAGTGGGTATGGTGGGGCCACAATATTGAGTATCAAAGTCTGTTTCAGCATTGTGTAAGAATTATATATTGAATTTACATGCTTTCTTAAAAGGTAGTGGGTTTCTCAAGAACCCATTGTGGACCAGAAGAACCGAATGATTTGTAACTCGCCTAAAGGATCAGATCATACTCCGTGGATACTGGATGGGGGCAAACAAATAGTATTAGGTTGGATAAATTTTTGTCTCTATGGTATAAAATGGATGTTATTGGTTACCCAGAACCAGCTTGGTCGAATTTAATAGAAACTCAAGGTAACAAATCATCCTTGGGTGTAGGAGAATTCAAGTTTTGTTCAAAGATGGTTTATTTTTATATTGTGGGGTTCCCGGGGGTTCCATCATTGGGGGATTGAGATGGATCTTTATTCATTGTTCAAAAATAATGTGACAAACAGTAAACTAATTTCTTGTGAACTATTTAAGAGGTGAACATTGTATTTCATTTTAATACGTACATTTCGGAGAATTGTATTTTTTTAAATATATTATCTTTTGATGGACAAGAATGTTTGATTATTTTTATATTACATAATATAAATGGCCATTATTTTTGTGACCTATACTTTGGAACTTTTGACTATTGTTTACAGGGAATTAGCGGAAGGCGGGAAGGTCGAATGTCGATGTTTGTTTTGTCATTTATAGGGGGTTTGGAGTGCATTTACACTTGTGTTTTTGTTTTATGTAATTTTCTTATTAAATTTCTAGTTTTTGTTGTATGATTTGTGTTCTTCCTTTTTTGTTCATCCAGGGTTATGGGTGAATAGGGATGATATCATTTTCACAGGAATAAAGAGGGATGATTTGTTTTCTTAGATCACCATGCTGGGGCGGGGCGGATACTGGAACCAGGGCGAAAGGTCAACATTCAGGTTTTGTGCTGACTCGCTCTGGCCACATGGATCCTTCTTGTTGGGGAGTATCGTTATTCCCGGTGGCCTTTTGTTTATTTCTAATTATAATTTTTATCTAAAATAGTTACTCACTTTGTATTAATTGACTGTCTCACGTCAGGTTATGGCTCTTCAATGTTGTCTGCGGACCAAACTTTCCCCTTCTTTCATATCATGATCTTTAGTTCAAATTGTTAACACGTAATATCGACTATGTGAACTGCTCGATAACTTTTTTATTCTTATATTCGGAAATCAAACATTGGTAGTATGAGTTAGTATTATTGATGTTTAAATGTTAACAGATATTTCTACCGCATATAAATTTACAAGACTTGTTATTTCTTGTTGTGATTTGAAACTTGTAAAAGAACACGTCATCGATGAACCTGAGTTGAATTAGTATACATGTCTACATTATTGGTGTGCCCGCTTCGAATTACGATGGTTTGTTACTTCGTTGATAATTTAAAAACGATTTCGTCAATAGTGGGTCACTTCATAAAATTCTCTTATTCAATCGTTATCTACTTAATTACAGATCAAGAATAGAAGACTTTTAGCGTTTTAAACAAGAGAGAATGACTGCAATCAAAAGCAAATTGTATATTACTAGTTTGTTCATGAGAGGGGGCGATTGGAAGAATACAACATAATTGTTCATCATCTTGTACATGTGTTTAATTTTATTTTATCATGGTTTTCGTAAATGATAAAAGGTGATTGTGCACATTTTATTATGTATATTAGTAAATTTTTCTTTTTTAGATTTTGTAGTGGTATTACTTTTCCATCAGTGACTTTTCTTGTTTGTTTGAGATTGGGCTGGTTAATTTTCAATTGTCGTTTTTACTCAGACATCGTATAGACCATTATTTTTCTCCGCTTCTCGTCAGTCCCGGTTTTTTTTTTTTTTGGTTGTTGTCAAGCAGGGACGCTCCGAGCATACGTTCAACTCAAATTCAAGATTAATTGTGAAACTATAGTGGTTTGAAACATTCAATTAGTAGATATTATATTGAAATAAAATTAAACGTACATCCATAGATTGCGCATTTTTATATTTCACATCAGGAATTTTGTGGTATTTGTAATGTCTCAGGAGTAATTATCTTTACCCAAGCTGTTATACTCCTGTACTAACTCTGTGCCATCCAATCTCACAGAACCTATAAATGCCTCCAATCACAAAACATTCCATCAAAATGAACAAATATCTGATTGGCGCCGGCCGAATCCATTAAGGGATAAATCGTCAAAAGTAGGTCAGTGTAAATCAAAACGTGATATCCTCCAATAAGATAAAATTCAGTTAAATATATTACATTAATACACTTTGCGGGTAAATTTGATAAAAATAATGAATTGCAATTATTAAGTAGTCGTATATTCTATATTCTCTATTTGATACAGAAATTTGCAATTTAACGTAAGAACCAAAAGATTTCAATATTCTTCATAAGGAAGAGTATCTCCCCCAATATCAGTGTTTTTCTCATTTTCTGTAATAAGAGGTTTAGACTTTTTTAAAGTAGCTAATGTATCTTTAAAATTTATTAAGTATTTTCTTAGATGGATTTCAAATTATATAAACGGCAAAATGTACAGAAAATCTCCGCGCCGAAGAATGTAACAAAAGCGATAGATAACCGTCAAACGTACGTTATACGTGGCAGTTCTATAAAATGGAAGAGAATGATTGTCATATTGACGATGCCTTAACGAAAGTAAATTCAAAATTAAATAAGTCTTGAATGTTGTAGTAAATTAGCTTTGTATTGATCGTTTTTCTGAATGAAATGCAAAATAATAGTTAAATTGTGCATAACTAATATTAGAACAGAGTGCTTTGTCTTTGTATATTTTACTTTCAATGTGTGTATACGTATTGGAGCTACTTTATTAGAATACATGCATGAAAAAAAAAAAAAACACATTGGCAATTCAATTTTTTCGTAACAGGATTGTGTAACTTAAAGGCCTTAAAAATATTTTAAAAAAAATACTTTTTCTTAACTTTGGCTTCCAAATCTTAGCTACAGTAAATGAGATTTCTAGAATGTTTTACCATCAGTGGCGCGTACAATTAGTATTACATCTTTCAACAACCTAATCTCAGGGTGGTCATGCTGGTGAGGTCGGTTGTTCAGATTAATACAAGAGTTAGTTAGATGAAAATCCCTCATCGGGACATTGATTAGTACATTTCGATATATTGAGACATTTTTCAATTATTAATAATGATTCATTCATATCGCGTTTAGATATAAAAACAGCGGGTGTGACCGTGTCAGCAGAGGATGCTTATCTCTAGAGATACCTGCTCTCCTCGCTTCTGTGCGGAGGTAGTGTCCTACCCACTTTGTATATATGTCTGTTGGGACTACGTACGTATAACAGTTACTTCGCCAATTCATATAGTGAAACTCGAAATAAAAGACATACAGGGTCTCCATGCCTTTGTCTTGTTTAATGTAGACATTTGAGGGGCAAACAATACTAAATATACACCAGGATTATTAGATTCTCATCGTCAAGTGTCATATTTATGTAGCAACATGCCAACAACAACTGTATGTGGTGTGTATGTCTAAACTTTAATCGTTCGCAAGAGTTTGTTCACATATGACATTTTTATTTTTATCGAAATAGGGATGTACTACAACCAAGTTGTTGTGGGTTCAAACCGTCACGGGTTAGAGGCATATTTCGCAAAAGTCATTGTTTTATAAATTCTAGTTCCAGTATGGCCAGTATTTGGATATTAAAAACTGCAAAGTTTAGTAAATTCATTGAAAAAAATGGGTAGGGTAATATTGGTATTACAACCACCGGATATGCGTTTTGGCTCCTTTCCAAAAGATCATTGGGACTTGTGTTCTTCAAAACCGCCGAGAAAGCAATGCCACCTTAGTGTGATGTCCGAGAATGTCTCACATATATTTACGCACAGAGTCAATTCTTCCACGTGCCATCGCACCTCCAACGCAACACACGATCAACACGAAACACTGTATTATATTTTATATCCAACTACAAATACGGCTACCTCAAATGAAAATGTGCCTGATTTTCAAAGCTATTAAGTCACCCGACATGGAATATAGAAATTTCCACGGGGTGATAATACTGTCAAAAGTTATCGTACAAAGGATAAGTTTTTTTTTCCAAAGAATGGTTCGGTACCCCATAGACTTGTTTGCAAACATTTTACACATAAATACACACCATATTTTTACTCATGTGTCAAAAGTAAATTGACCCATAATCATATACAAAATTGCTTCGGAATTTAAATTTGCCGTGCTTTCCCGTATACGTGATGTTAGATACGATTTTAATCAAAATTCCTATTAAATGTTGCTAAAAAGCAAGATGTTTTAATTTGAAAATATGATTGGTTTTTCTAACTGAATGCAATATTTAATCTTAGGGGGGTTATTTGTTTAAAATTTGATATTGAACTCTGGCTAGATAAAACCATCAGCTTCTTTTCAGGCAACGTTTCCTTTCAGATGATATATATGTACAGTAGGTAAATGTGTAAGAACTAAAGTACGAAACGATAATTCATATGGATTGTGTAGATATTGAATTTAAATTAATGAGTATGGGTGATCGCGAAATTATGTTCGTGGTCGAGCGGTACTAGAAAGAATTAGTCACTGGTTATTGATCATAGATGGAAGAATCAAAGTAATACGTCGTGTTATGGCTATTAGAAGATGCAAATTGCTTTGTTGGATATATATGAATACTTTCTAAGTTTCCTTCATTTTGTTCATTAGCGAAGCTCTCAAATAATTGCTTTGTTGGCTGTAAATTTTCTATAGTGCTACTTTTTCACTCAGGAATTAGAACGCTGTACCCAGAAATGTAGCCCCTGTACGCTCTCTTTGTCTTTTGCATCCGTGTCTATATAATCTCAAAACGTGAGTTTTCCAATAGCAGACACGTTTTACTGCAGAGTGCTGATCATTCCGAGTATTCAGATCACTGTTGTTTTCAACCTAATATAATATTATGTCGTACATGTAAGTATATGCAAAGTGTTGTGCAGGATGAAATCGAACAAAACAGCTGATATACCGATACCTGTATATAACATTGCTAACTCTTCTGTAGGTTTCACAGGACAATGGCCTACTATTGATGACTATCCTTTGCTCTGTCCGGATTATCAACAATTGCAACTAATATTTTATCTCGATGGCGTAGTGGAGTATAATGCATTTCAAAGGTTCGATTATTTCTGTATCCCCAAATAAAAGTGGTTAAAACTGAAAAACATTCAAGATGTTAATTGGATAACAGTTTGGTGCCAATTTAGGATGAAACACTAAAATACGCTTTTAGATTGGCCAACTTTAAAAGAAATAATGTGGTATTTGCGGGAATTATTATCATTACATGATTTATTCTCTGTATTTATTTTCAAAATTGGCATTGATATATTGCGAAATGAAAAATTGTTGTTGAAACTAGTTTTGACTGGTCTTTAGTGCTACTCTGTCCTCATCACTTATCAAACAGAAGCATGCTCAAAGTCAAAAAGAGCTTTAATCAAACGGAGAGATATTTTAGTACTTACATGGTATGTTCTAGTTTATATATAATTCTTTACCGATTCGTAAAATTTAATTCAAAATTAAAGCGGTAGAGTAGGCAAAAAGAAAACATACTTATCTCGCTAAGAGCGAGTTATCGATCTTTTTTGGGCTTGTACTTTCAATGCCCGATGTACAGAAAATAGAGAGCGTATTACATGTTTATCTCCCACGAGAGGGTGGAATAAGGAGCGTATGCTGTATAAGGAAGTGTGGAATTCTGCTGGCTATATTAATTCACTATAACTTGTTTTAACTGATTGGTCCAGCTTACATGGGTTATAATACCCTGTAATCTATGGGTATTCCTGAGTTATTATGTGGTTTGAATGTAACAGATACTGACATGATCTGAGCACGTCGTTTATTTTCCTACGCATCTCGTGATGTTACTGGAAAGAAAAGAAACTTACAGAATGGGTATCTCAAATATAATAAAGTACCTCAGATGCCTGCGTGTACGTAAACAAACACCTTGTACCTTACACCCCACACTCTGAAATAATGAAGACATGTGAATCTGTTTATACTTACTGGCGTAATTTTAAATTTTTCAATTTCGTGATGCTTAAAGTTTCATTTGAAAATTTTATATTGTAAAGTATCACTGATTTATTTAGGTGTCAGTGTTCTTCCCAATTCTATTTGGAATTACAAAATTTTTTGGACCCATTTGTTCATGTGTCTTATTTTTTTTTATTGTGTAACAGCATAAAAT
>CAJDSM010036424.1:0-10872 GCA_903981925.1 Ostrea lurida | reverse complement strand
AAGCTTTTTTCAAAAGCTAAACTTGTGTAAATTAGCCTTGCAAAAAAGTCTCACGGCGGGAAGAGCATTCTCACGTAAATTTATTAGCTTCCTGTATTTTGAAATTGCCGCCATTTTGGTTCATGCTTCTTATTTTCCTGATCTTGTTTGGCGACGAGATATCTATTTTCAAGCTGTCACATGATATTTCATTCAAAATGGTAGATATAATACGAACGTTCGCTCACTCTCAGGTAAATTTTATAGTGATAACTAATCAATGTTTTATTATTAGAAGTACATTCGAAAATACAGTCAGCGCTCGTTACAGCAGCATTCGATTTACCGGTAAATTTGCCTAACGGCAGGATTTGCTTGTAACAAATCTGCACACTATTTATTTTGCTTGATACAGCGGTATATTCGCACTTCAGACCGGCAGTAGTTATCGGTAACAAATGTGCATTTTGACACTATATAAAATCACGGCAGGTTACCTGAGCTTGTTCAACGACCCGTGTAAAAGACATTTGCTATCGGCAATATTTTCACACTTAACCATGATAAATCCCTCGCCACCTTTGCATAGGACTGCGACTCCTCTAATGTTTGTTTAGGACTGGGTTTATCAATGCACTAATTGACGTCTGATATGATAGTTTTCATAAAATAATTTCACGGGTATGTTTGATGGTTTCCAATACCGGTAAAATAAACTGCAACTTAAAAAAACTACAATGACGAGGTGCTCCTGATTAAAGTGAACGATGACAAATTACAAACGAACAAATTAATGATTTATTCATACTGCGATAGGTAATGCAATAAGAATGTCAGAACCGCCGAAGTAAAAACGTCGTACCCAGCTCAATGTCTCTGAAAAACGGGATATCGTTGTAAATACGTCTTCCTTACATTACTTTCATTTTCTCATTGATATGCATTAAGTTTGTTATTAAATGCATGCATTGATATAAAGCTGTCTTATTTATTATTTACGGATGGTTTATTTAATTATATGATGGAAACGTTATTATTGTGTGGTAGGCGGGATACAACACAACCCAAGGACCTATCACTGGTACGTTGTAAGTTATGAAAAAAATATTTAAATATTAATTGATCACAAATTCTTTCTTTACTTTTAACAGAAATTGGGATTAAGAGGGACATGAGTGTATTGAAAGTAACGCACGGTGAATGTTTACGGAGATCGCTATTGTTTATTGTGCTGATGATCAAACAAAGGGGGATAACTCGTACTGGTAAAAGAGGCATTTTGATACAACAGCAGATTCGTTTTTAATGGCAAAATGACCGGAAACAAACGTGGCCGTTGTAACGAGAGCTGACTGTATCAAGCAGTATTCAGAAATGGAGTGCAATTTCTATCGCTGAAATGATAATAGCGCTTCAGATTACGCCGGCATATCGAAGAGATCAAGACTCTCCTCCGAAGGCTAAAATATGTGATCTCACAGCTAATACATGAGATGTAACACCTATGCAAGTGGTGAAAATCAACAGACAAAAGCAGTAACTCAAAGCCATAAGCATCTAAATATTGCTTATCCTTGCTATTTTTTACTATAAAACAGAAATATCAAGTATATGTGTATATAATACACAATGTGCTAAGGGAAGATAAAACAAAATTTTATACAATTTAAGTGAATTAAGAAAATAAAGAACTTGTATCCAAGAAATAATTAAAACCCTATACAGTAGCCCATACAAACAACTTACGGTGCCCTTTTCTGCCTTTTCTTCCTGAATAAGCTTATCCTTGTCTTTCATCTTTGGTTCATCACCCATGGACTTTGCATCTTTTTTGTCTTTCAATTCAGAACCATCAATTGTTGAGATAGATCGCGCCAGTGGGGGTTTTTCTTTTGTGTCTCTCCTTTAAAAAATATCAGACACCAAGAAAACTATATTTATATATGTAATAAACTCACATACAAGTAAGCATCATTAATTCATTAATTCATCTTTAATTCAAAAATTTGAATTAATTTTACTTTACAAGACAATTAGTATTTAAAGATTATTTCATGAAGGACCATGTTTACCCCATACAAAATGGCTATGCTAACCTTTTTCTAATTTTTCCTTCTTCCCCAGAAGTGGCTCCAGTGTCTGAGGTTACCGATTCAACTCGTTGCAATATTTTACTTTTTATCTGTTCAACTAAGAAGATAATAAATATTAAGGTAGATCTCTACTCTGGCTAAAACTGACTCAATCATGAAAAAATTCCCATTATAAGATACATATATATACTAGCATTGTGAGAATGTTTCATAGGTTTATTTGGTTGACTGGTTTTTGACCTAGGGTGATCCTCATCAGAACAATTTTACATGAAATTAAAGAACCTTGGTGAGTGCATTCCCACGCCTCGATACCCACTATATCACCGTAGATCACAGAATGTCAATTCCATCAACGCTTTTACTATTAATAAGAACATTCTAGAAATCCACAACAAATGAAAGCACTATCCAAACGACAACATGCCATGAACAAAAATTCATGATATTTAAGTTGAGCCCCCCCCCCCCCCCTCCCCCAAAAGAAAGTGGCCCCCTTGACATAACAGATGTCTCTAAAAATCAACCCCATTAATGCCTTGTAAATACTATTACATACAATCTTCTAAAGTTGATTTTAATATTTGTAAACTAAATAAAAATTTGATAGTTCAAGAGGATAACTCTGTCAAAAATCATTGGACCTGACCAAATTCAAACTTGGCCTGCATATTCCTATAATGTATCCACAAGTTTTTGAGTTGAATGTGTGCAGTTGTTGCAGAGATAACTAGAAAAATGCATCAAAGACAGAAATGGAGGGGTTGCTGTAAATATGTTCAGTAAACAGGAAGTAGGTGTCGGACAGGTCTGAAATCGAATCCCACGATATGGGCCACCCGCTGATGATGGATATCAAAGGTCATGAGGCTACGATAATTAATTGCTGAGTAAAGTGTTACGAAAATTTGTACTATTAAGAATAACACTGGAAAATATTCTAAGTCGGTAAACAGGAGTAGGTTCAGACAGGTCTGAAATCGGATCCCATGGTATGAGACACCCGCTGATGATGGATATCAAAGGTCATGAGGCTACGATAATTAATTGCTGAGTAAAGTGTTACGAAATATTTGCGCTATTAAGAATAACACTGGAAAATATTTAAGTCAGTAAACAGGAAGTAGATGTCGGACAGGTCTGAAATCGGATCCCACGATATGGGACCACCCACTGATGATAAATTGTTAATTGTCATGAGGCTACGATAAGTAGTTACTGAGTAAAGTGTTTACAGAAATTATTTTCCCCGCCCGCCCGACGCCCACCGCCCGCCCGCCATTCACCATTTTATAAGCCGGTTTTGCACTCCGGCAACCCGGCCAAATGATAAATGTTAAATGTCATGAGGCTACGATAAGGTAGTTACTGAGTAAAAGTATTACAGAAATTATTTACCGGCCCGCCCGACGCCCACCTGCTTGCCCGCCATTCACCATTTTATAAGCCCAGATTTGCACTCGTGCAACCCAGCCAAAAATGTGATGGCAACATCACAGAGGGCCGCTGGTTGAGCCATTAAATATGTTCCATCTAATTCACAAAATATTTAGACATTTATCAATATTGACTCTGATCTTTGACCCTTAAAAATATTTGTAGAAGGTTTAGTGATCCTCTAATGATTGACCTTGCTTATATCATGTTCGCAAGATAATTCTTTCAAGAAAATAGTCAATAGTGACCTTGACCTTTGATCACTGACCTTAAAAATCAACAGGTTTCATACTTTCTCCATGGGCAACATTTGTGGAAGGTTTGATGATCCTCTGATGGATGCTGTTTCTTCTACCTTGTTCACATGATTTTAAGCAGTACTCAATAGTGATCTTGACTAATGACCGTTGACTTTGAAAATCAATATGGTTTATCCTCTCTCCATAGGTAACATTTATGGAAGGTTTAGTGATCCTCTGATGAATGCCATTGCTTCTATCATGTTCACAAGATTTTTAGCAAGTCAATAAGTGACCTTGTCCTTTGAACCCTGACCTTGAAAATCAATAGGGCAAATCTTCTCTCCATGGGAAACATGTGTGCAAGGTTTGATGATCTTCTGATGAATATCCTTGCTTCTATCTTGTTCACAGAGTTCCATACACAAACACATAGACATAAACACATAGACACACAAATGCACATACACGCAGTCGCATTGACTCGCAGCAGTGCTGCTATATTCTCTCCACAACCAGTTGCGAGAGGATAAGAATTCTAACACTCTCCAAAAATGTCATACAAGTTTCTGCAAACATTTTTGAGTTACTTCCCTTTTTTATAAATAAAGTTCCATAACTCAAAAACAGAAAATCAGACATTTTTCAAAATCGAAAGGGAGCTTGCATTGTATACACTTTTTAAAAGTTTCAATCTGATTATGGTAGTGAAAGCATTTTTTCAGTTATTATGCAAAAACTGAAAAACACCCTTTTTCATGAAAAAAGTTCCATATCTCTGAAACGTGAAATCAGAAATTTTCCAAAATCAAAAGGGAGCTGACCTCAATGGATATTTACACTGTCCTGAAGTTTCATATTAATTGGTGCAAGCCTTTTTGAGTTATCGCACGAAAACTGTTTGTGACAGACGGGACAGACAAACGGACGGAAAAGCTGATTACCATAGGGCTCCCGCCGATACTCAGCAGGGCTCTAATGAACGGAAACCCAATGATGACAGAACAAGGTAACACTACATGCCAGACTTGGCCATTTTATGGCGGGGGCATAAAAAAAACTTACAAGATATCATTATAACCTGCCAATTATGGAGTCTCTTAAACGAAGTACTGGCTGTACAAGGTGGGCTTTTTCTCAATACTACTGTGCTCCTCCCTTACACATAATCCATGCTATGCCAATTTTAAGTTCATTTGAAAATTCTAAATCAAAAAGATTTTGACAATTTCCAAAAAATGTTGTTTCTTTCAGTAAAATTGGTATAACTAACTTTGATCCTAGTCTGTAGGTTTCAAACTCCTTTCATCATTTCTGCTGATCCCATGTCTATCAGTCCCAGTTCTAATCAAGGTTATGGTAACTAGATATACTACTTTGTAGGCCTTATTCTTTTATCACATCTAAAGATTTCATGTCTCTATCGGTACTGGTTCTTAAGTAATACAACTTTCTATGATCAAGGTCAAAGTTCAAGGTCAGTGGGGATCCTAGTTGGAAGGTCACAAAATTCCTTTATCATTTCTGAAGATCTCATGTCTCTATCAGTTCCACTTCTAAAGTTATATGAAATGAAACTTAAATCAGAGATAGATCTCTCAATGTAGGCTAACAGAATCAGGTCAAGCAACATAACCGAGAGACTTCTGATATAGGTCTGTCATTTTTGTCTGTTACTTCCAATCTTCACAAGGTGATAAAATATAATTTCTGAAGAAACTAAATTTTGATTATTATTTCAAGGCACTATCTCAGAAATATTTCAATGGTTCTGGTACAAACAGAAGTTGTGAACTGGAGGTAGTGTAACGGAAGACCTTCTCATTACTTGTGATGAGATTCTAGTTATAATTATTAAGGTCTTCCATCTTATAGTGATTGTATTGTTTTTATTATCATTATTATGCCCAATTTTTGTGAGCTTGATTTCTCAAAATGACAGGATAGATTTTAATAATTTTTGGCATGATTATAGGTGCATGTATGAAGTTTATATACAATAATGTTTGCTGAAAAATTCACTTTCAGTCTGGAGATATTGTTGTTTTAAAAAATCAACCTTTGTCCGACTATTTTCGCAAAACCGACTAAAGGTATTAAATGGAGCGAAACTTTCAGGAATAATAGATCTATCAACATATTATGTACGTATGTTGTAAATATGAACTCTATCACTTCATTTCTAAGAGAAATACGGACGTTTTAGTATGTATATTATCCAATCAAAATGAAGCACACATGCATATGCATGCAGATTGGTAATTTTGACCATGTAGATCAGTTAGGGTGTCCCAAAACATATGTTACACTTTTAAACTGTTATAAAATTTTAATGCCTAAAGTTGGATTTATGAAATTTACAACATTTAACAAAAAGGCTTTAAATTTGTTGTCAATCATAGAATTGCCACAGTTTCCTTATTAATCACGAAATGTCATTTTACAACACATGTACCAAATGACGTCCCTTTGCCTTTAACGTTGTTTGAACCCATACAGTAACTTTCTTACAGTTTAGAGTTTTTCCTATACAAAAATCGAGTTTTGCCAAACACCAGAATTTAAAACTCTGTTTATTGACAACATAATTAAAATGTAAGTGAGCTTCATCGGAAAACCATATCGCATCTGTTAATTCTAAAGTCTGTCTCTTTTAATAGTGCATCACACTTATCTAGTATGGAAACAATTTAAATCAAATTTGAGCATTCTATGAACACTAGATTTGCTGAAGGTGCTATTTAGTTCGTGCCATACCCATACAACTGAATTTTGTGGAGTTTCAGTAATAACTGTATCAGTGGCATCAATGTTTTCTTTGGCATTGGCACAGTGAGTCCTTGGTCTCCCAAGAACAGAATTGTGTCTTGTGTCATTTATGGTGCCTTTAACTTCAGACTTCCTCACAAGTCTATAAATAAGCTTTCTGTTAAAAATATCATTCCAGGATGTTGTTTTCTCATGGCTCTAATGATTAAACTAGAACTGTCCTATCGGGACTAATACCTCCTGCGGGGCACACTACATAATGAACACAACAGATTTTCTCAGATTAACAGAAGTTGTCTAATCAATGGGTAATATAGTAAATTATTCTTTAGAATGAGTTGTGGACGATGCACTAGTGCATACATTGGTGACAATAATGCTAAGTCAAACGTTCTATCTTGGACAAAAAACATGATGCAAAATAAAAATTCCGACAATATTGCACATCTCATTATATATTCTAACCTCCACATAAGTTTCATAAAAATCCTGCAAGTCGTTTAGGAGGAGTTTGCGGACAACGCACTTATGCATAGGTATTTTGGTGAAAAATGCTTAAGTCCAAACGTTCATATCTTGTACAAAAATTGTTCCAAAACAAAATTCCTGACAATATGCACATCTCCATTATATATTCAAACACCCCACAAAGTTTCATAAAAACCTGCAAGTCGTTTAGGAGGAAGTTGCGGGACAACGCACTCGATTCATAGGTATTTTGGTGAAAAATGCCTAAGTCCAAACGTTCATATCTTGTACAAAAATTGTCCAAAACCAAATTCCTGACAATATGCACATCTCCATTATATATTCTAACACTCCACAAAGTTTCATAAAAATCCTGCAAGTCCGTTTAGGAGGAGTTGCAGGACAACGCACTGATGCATAGGTATTTTGTGAAAAATGCATAAGTCCAAACGTTCATATCTTGTACAAAAATTGTCCAAAACAAAATTCCTGACAATATGCACATCTCCAATATATTCTAACACTCCACAAAGTTTCATAAAATCCTGCAAGTCGTTTAGAGGAGTTTGCGGACAACGCACTGATGCATAGGTATTTTTGGTGAAAAATGCTTAAGTCCAAACGTTCATATCTTGTACAAAAATTGTCCAAACACAAAATTTCCTTACAATATGCACCATCTCCATTATATATTCTAACACTCCAAAAAGTTTCATAAAAATCCTGTAAGTTCTAGAGAGTTAGCGGACAACGCACTGAGCATAGGTATTTTGGTAAAAATGCATAAGTCCAAACGTTCATATCTTGTACAAAAATTGTCCAAAACCAAATTCCTGACAATATGCACATCTCCATAATATTCTAACACTCCACAAAGTTTCATAAAAATCCTGCAAGTCGTTTTAGGAGGAGTTGTGGACAACGGCACTGAGCTATAGGTATATTGTTGAAAAAATGCCCAAGTCCAAACGTCTATATCTTGGACAAAAATTGTCCAAAAATAAAATTCCTGACAATATATATGCACATCTCCCATTATATATTCTAACATCTCACAAAGTTTCATAATAAATCCTGCAAAGTCGCTTTAGGAGGAGTTTGCGGACAACAACATATTTCGGACAGACAGACGGACAGCACAGACAGACAGGGTGGAAACCTATACTACCACCACCCACACTTCGTTCCTGGGGGGTATAAATAAGGTACATAAAAGGTTAAATAATCACTTGACAAATGCAATGTTAATTTTTTTGAAATTAACACGTCACAACAGAGCCCCACCCCCCCTTAATTTCTTATAAACTTTATAATTATTCTATAATCAAATAAGGAAATGCGTAAGTGCATAACTCAGTCAACAAAACAATGCATATTACAAGATTTATATCAAATCTCTTTCATGAATCTTTAAGAAATTATTTACTGGTAATGTGGAAATATGACTAAATCCATAAAGTGCGAAAAAAAGCCTATAAATTGGAAGAAATTGTCCAATTCAAATATGAAAATACCAGTGTGCACATCTTCTATATGAATTTAAAAAATGTACAATTAGCCATACATACAATTTTAAGAAAATCCATGCACTGGGTCTCTTAGAACAATGCAGCAACGGACAAAATGTCTAAGTCCATAAATGGAAAAACGGCTGTAATCAAAGAAAAATTGTCCATCAAAAAAAATACAGGTGCCAGACCATCTTCACTTACAAATGACATGGATGAGTAATAGTGTATACAAATTTTCAGAAAAATCCTGCACTGGATTTTTAGAACATGCCCGACAAAAATTCTCAGTCCATATATGGAAAAACGCCGTAAATCGACAGAAAAATTGGTCCAAACAAAATGAAAATACCAGGTGCACATCTATCATATGGTGAGTAATGTGTATACAAATTTTCAGAAAATCCGAATGCATTGGTTTCTTAGAGAACATGCCCGGACATATAATAATCATGTCTTACAGACCAGGTACGGACAACATGACAGACCAGACAGACATGTCCTGATTCCAATATACATCCCCCCCAACACCAAAATAATCATGTCTACCAGACAGATCGGAACAGGCAGACAGAATAAAAGGACAGAACGAGACAAAATATGCTGATAAATCCACAATACCCCCCAAACTTCGTTCTTGCGGTGTATCAATTACAGGATTTTACGGGGGGTATAATTAGCAGATTTACACTCATAGTAAAGTTTGACAATTTCAACCAGCTGTACACATGAAGGTGCCATCTTGAAAATGTGATGACGTCTTTATGATGTCAAATTTACCTGATTGTTTACCAAAATTTCCCGACATTTTGTCAAATAAAATTACACTAGATGTTGACAAAATATCTTCGCAATTGCTTATGTCTTGATGAAATTATAGATGATTAAAAGTGTAACACATGTTTTGTACCTACCATATCAATATCAAACATTTTTAAAGAAGAATAAAAAGTTAGTGTACCAAAACTCCAATACATGCACATGCATGCATGTTGAGAAAAAAATGACTATTGTTCTGCACATCTACAAATGATATACTATCATCCTAAAAAGATTTCATATCGTGTAGTTTCTGAAAACACTCCCAGACAAACTAGAACTGTCCTATCGGGACTAATACCCCCCGCGGGGCACACTACATAAAGAAACAACACTGAACAGATTTTCTCAGATTAAACAAAAGTTGTCTAATCAATGGGTAATAGAGTATATTATTATTTAGGAGGAGTTGTGGACAACGCACTAATGCATATATTAGTGAAAAATGCCTAAGTCCAAACGTTCATATTTTGTACATAAATTGTCCAAAATAAAATTCCTGACAATATGCACATCTCCATTATGTAATCTAACACTCCAGAGTTTCATATAAATCCTGCACGTCGTTTAGGAGGAGTTGCGGACAATGCACTGATGCATAGGTATATTGGTGAAAAATGCCTAAGTCCAAACGTTCATATTTTGTACATAAATTGTCCAAAATAAAATTCCTGACAATATGCACATCTCCATTATGTAATCTAACACTCCAGAGTTTCATATAAATCCTGCACGTCGTTTAGGAGGAGTTGCGGACAATGCACTGATGCATAGGTATATTGGTGAAAAATGCCTAAGTCCAAACGTTCATATTTTGTACATAAATTGTCCAAAATAAAATTCCTGACAATATGCACATCTCCATTATGTAATCTAACACTCCAGAGTTTCATATAAATCCTGCACGTCGTTTAGGAGGAGTTGTGGACAACATATTTCGGACAGACAAACAGACAGATAGACGGACAGACAGATGGACAGGGTGAAACCTATATACCCCCCCAAACTTCGTTTGCGGGGGGTATAAAAAAGTGCAGGAGAAAAATAATAATAATGTAAGCTCCCCGGCTAAAACTTGGAAAAGCTACAATACTTATTTCTGATCTGCATTCAGTTTATACATTCCATGGCCGCCGTTACAATTAGATCTAGTTCATACAAGAACTATAATTTCATTTAGAGTTACTAAAACTTGATTGATATTTTCCTACCCCATTAGAAACATTCAACTGTGTACATCTGTGTCTGAGAACTTGAACACACACTTACTCTCTTCATCTTCCTCCTCATCCGGGTCCTCCTGTGTTAGATACGTCTTCAGGAACTGGGCAAAGGCTCCATCATGACTCAACAGTTCATCATATGTGCCCATCTCCGTGATTTTACCATCTATCAACACAATGATGGAGTCTACCATTGGCAGCCAGTGGATCCCATGTGTCACCATGATTCTTGTCTGGAGAAATACATTGTAAGTACATTTACAGTAATACTTACAAATTCTGGGGTAAAGAGGAAGTCTACTCTTCTTTTTCCATGCAGTTCTTCATTTATACAGTC
>CAJDSM010036422.1:0-10043 GCA_903981925.1 Ostrea lurida | reverse complement strand
TTCGTGCGAGCTGTGGAACTTTATGTGATACCTCTAGACCAGGCACTCCTGGTCCATATTTTGATCATGTGACAGCTCCGATAAACTGCGAGGCTATTTATCGAAATCCATACATAGATGAAGCTCATACCTTTGTTTTACCCCCAAGTAAAATCCCTCCACAACTTTGGAATGACTTTACGATGGGAAACAAGTTAAAAGTTTCTGCTTGGTATTTCAATCAGATATATTTAGGATCCAAAGCTAGGACACCTGTCTGGACAAAAGAAGGGATTGACCAGAGTGTAAAGCTAGCAGCAAGAGGTGAACTAGAAGGGAACTATGGCGTCGATGAGACAAACGCATTGAGGGACGGAATGGACCATGCTCCGGGAATTAAGAATGGGCGCGTTTTAGTGATTGGTTCAGAAAATCCTTGGCTTGAGGCGGCAATTCTTGAAAAAGGTGCAAGAGAAATCGTGACCTTAGAGTACGGCAGAATAGAATCAAGACATCCAAAAGTAAAAACGATGGTTCCATCTGATTCAGTGAGAGCTTTCTGGACGGTTCACTTGGTCTATTTGATGCAGTGGTTACTTTTAGCTCAGTAGAACATTCTGGACTTGGACGATATGGCGATAGACTGAATCCATGGGGTGATATACTAGCAATCGCACGTGCATGGTGTGTAACAAAAGTGAATGGATCATTGACCATAGGAGTTTATGTATGATAATGAGAAAGATTACATTCTATTCAATGCCTGCAGAGTTTATGGGAAAATAAGATTTCCTTATTTGTGTACAAACTGGAAGACAACACTACAGAGGTAGAGGGGGTCAAAGGGTGCATGTATTTACCAAAGTGGACCCTCATTCTAGTTGGTGCATAAAAATTGTATGTGAAGTCAATTTTTGTTTCAAGGAAAACCTCAATAATGTACATTTTTTTAATTTTTACTTTTCTAGTACAATTCAATTCAACAGTCTTATACTTTTCTCAATAAATTGATGTAACCTGTATATCACGAAGTGTTTTACAATTATCATATTTATCTTGGAAATTGCACAAGAACTCTTCACATTGTAGATTTCCAAAAATTGGTAGAAACGTTAGTTTTTCTGGTTTTAGCTCAACTGATCTGGGAACTTGCGAGTTTTCTTGGATTCCCCGTTGTCTGTCCTCCTTCTGTCTGTCGATCAATGTGTATAAACTTTCCACATTTTCGACTTCTCAAAAACCACAGGGCCAATATCAATCAAACGTGATATAAATCAACGTTTGGTGAAGGGTACCGGTATTAAGATTGTTCAATATGAAGGGCCACAGTCCCTTCAAAAGGGAGATGATCATAAAATGCAGAAATGTGAGGTCATTTAAAATCTTTTTCTGAAGAACCACTAGGCCAGAATGTTTATCACAAAAGGGGATCAAACTTTTACATGCGAATATATATATGGAAAATCTTTTTAAAAACAATTTCTCAAGAACCACGTGTACTGGACCAGGACGACAAGGGAATGTATATTTGAAAACTTCTTGATATAGAGTAGATTCAATTTGTACAGATCATTGTACCTGGGGGTATGGTGAAGCCACAATAGGGTATCGAAGTTTTACATACTGCATGATATGTACGAAAAATCTTCTCCAGAACCACCGGGCCATTTTCAATTGAACTTGATACAATTCATTCTTGAGTAAAGGGGATTCAGTTTGTTCAAATAAAGGGCCATTTCCCTTTCAAAGGGGAGATAATTAAAGAAAGGGAAACAGGGTGGGGTAATTTGAAAATCTTCTTAAGAAGCACTTGGCCAAAATTGTTGAAATTTACATTGATATAAGAGTAGATTTAAGTTTGCTCAAATCGTGACCCCCGGGTAGGATGGGGCCATAATAGGGGATGAAAGTTTTACATATTCTGATACATAGAAAATTTTCATTCAAAATATCGACGTTCGACTAAAAAGATTTATTTTCAATAGTCAGTGAAAAATTTAAGCAAAGCGATTAATTTACCAGTCACGGTTTCCTGTCATATCTACAACTGCCAGAATTTAGCACATTCCGCTAATTCAGTTCCAACTATTTCGTTTTGTCTACGGGTCTACTTGTATCAAACAGCGGAGAATATTGTAACGTTTGTAGTTTAAAAGCTCCGTAAAAAGGGTATCGCAGAGTGAAACAAGATGTGTTTGTGAAACACTGATGCCCCCGGATTCCACATGCCAGTGAAAGGGGCTTGCCAAAAGGATTATGCATGTGAAATATGAACAATCTATCACTTACCATTCAAAAAGTTATGGCCAATATTTAAGTTTTTGAAAAGTAGGTCAAACGTCAAGGTAAGAGGTCAAAAATGTTGGTACCAGACGAAAGGGCTTGTCATGAGGAAACACATGTGAAATATGAAAGTCCCATCACTTGCAATTCAAAAGATATGACCAATGTTAACGTTTTTGAAAAGTAGGTCAAACTTCAAGATCAAGGTGTCAAAAATCTTGGCACCAATAGAAAGGGATTGTCATAAGGAACACACATGTGTAATATGAAAGTCCCATCACTGCCATTCAAAAGTTTACGGACTTAAGTTGTCTCATTAATTCAACGATCAAGATACTTGGTGGAGGCTCATGATATGTTTGTTGATAAGACGGAAATCTTAAATTACCTTCTTGTTGAAATTTGTTAAAAGCCACTAGTCCCATGGTAAATAACACTAAAAATACAACGAATGTGATAACTCTCTCTCTTCCTCGGAAATCGGGGAACATTTTCATCTCGTAAGATAACTGAAAAAGAAGCAAATATTAAGGAATGTGATTAGATGCAGTCAATGACACTTAACGCATGATGATAAGGAGAGATGCATGTGAAATATTGTTAAAAGTTATACACATGTATGGAATTTAAATAGGCGAAGTTATTATCGTGTTAAACGTAATCATAATAAAAAAAACCATATATACAAAGTGGAGTGAGGCAACACGGACCTCCGACAAAAGCGAAGACAGGATCAGGTGCCATGGAGGAGTAATCATCCTCTGCTGGCCGGTCACACCCGCCGTGAGCCCTTAGTCGAAATAAAGTAAACAATATTAGAATAAAACAGAAATTCATAGAATTAGCTCTGTCGCCCATACGGTTCTTCGGACTGTGTAATCACAGCAAGTTTGAAGGACTCGAGTTCTGAAAGTTGTTTTCCTTTCCATCTGCCAATGATAGAACATCAAGGAAAGAACAATCATTGCGATTGGACCAATATTTAAAATGGCGGGAATGAAAAACTGTGAAATACCCTAAATTGTGAAGTCGGTGTTAAATTGGCATTTTGATTGTAATGAACTCTATTTTGCATATCAAACACAGTACCCACCATGCCACCAATATCATTGACCAATCGCATTGAATGACTGTTAACATTTCTCTCGTAAACAACAACACCAGGTCCGTCATTGACGAATAGTAAACTAAAATACAATACAAGAATGAAGCAATTAAAATTCGTTTTTCTATTATATTGTAACCAGGTGTTGGATCTTGGATCCACCCACTAGTTGTCCAGGATGTTGGTTCATTGTTGTCTTCTGTGTATGTCATGTGTGTGTGTGTGTTTGTGTGTGTGTGTGTGTGAGAGAGAGAGAGAGAGAGAGAGAGAGAGAGAGAGAGAGAGAGAGAGAGGTGTGCGTAATGAGTTCACTATATGCAACCCATTTTACCGCACGCCCCATACCTGTGTTTTAACACGCTCGTCAGGAGATATATAGCTGGGTGATGAACACGTAGTCTGGTAAGGGTTTAAAATTTAGTTATTCCTATATTGATAATTCAACTTTATGCATTAAATTTAAGTAATCTTTCTAGTTGAATTTGTTGATATCTAAAATTAGTGAACTGTGTGTAAAGTATGATGTATGAATGTTGTAGGTTTTTCTTTACATAGATATAAAATCATAAAACCCCGACTGCCTGAGTTGTACATGGCTTACATAATAATTAAATTGGTAGAACTGCTCACTGGATTGCGCGTAATTGTAAAACACACGGACTACGTAACAGATTTACTCAAAACATACTGTAGTATGACCACGTTCTGTTACTTTTGACAAAATTATCAAAATTTTGCAGAGCTACTTCCATCGTTTCTTAACGGAAATGACACTCTCTTTAGCCACACTCTGTGTAGCCAATCAGAGACCTCGAAGATTATGACGCGATGGGGCCAACGACAGGATCCAACTTCTAGGTAATTCGTCTCCATAAAATAATTTATATCATAATTTCATATATTGAGCTAAACGGTCAATTGATGAGTAAAATGGTAATCATGGAGTGAAAATCTCGCAAGTTCAATGAAGCAAATTGTGCTTTTCTTTATGGTGGAATATTTCTGCCTCCTGTATGCAAGTTATTTTTTTTTTCAGATTATGTCAACATGCATGATAATTATGTCAACATGCAATATAAATGTATCAACAAAACTATGATGACATGCAAGAAAAATGTAATAAGATAAGACATTTGAAATTTTAAAGAAATAATTATCAAATAAGTGCAACTTATTAACTAAGCCCCTCATAACAAGTTGCATATCCACATTTATAAATAAGTTGCATGTCAACAAAATAAGTTTCATGTCAACAAAATAAGTTGCATGTCAACATAAATATCACGGATGTCATTATAGATAAGCTGTAGTGAACATAAACAAGTTGCACGTTGACATTTAAATACCTCGCATGTGAACATAGATAAGTTACATGTCATCATGGATAAGTTACATATCGACATAGATATGTCGCATCCAGCATGTTGGAAGTCACATATGGGCGATATTTGATAATTTTGAAATATTTACTGAATTCTTATCTGATTATATTTTTCTTGCATGTTGACATTTAAACTATGTTGCATGTTGACATAATTATCTCGCATGTCGTCATATTCATCTTGCATGTAAACATAATTTATAGAAAAATAATTCGCATAGAGGGGGCAAAAATATGCCACCATAGTTCTTGGAATAATTCCACCTCCAGGAAAGTTTCAGCGAATTGGTTTGACTGACAATCTTCCAATCAAAACGCAGTAGGCGGAACCTATGTACAAGCTCTGTCATGAAAGTAAAGCAGGTCGGGCTAAGACGGAATACAAATTATAGGTAAATGAGCTGTTGATCAACATATCTAAATACAGTAAAAGATACCCATGCATTTCGAATTTTATGTTTAAAATAAAATTTTGTTTTTGATTTTTTATTTTTTTTTTTGCGTTTTATTTTAAATATAATATAGTTATTACAGAAGTCAGTTACATGCGATTGCATAAACAATATATAAACTTTGTTAATAATGTTCAATGGGCCTTTGCCAATTATTGTAATTGTGTTTGTGCTAATAAATATTTGTATTTGTTTTTGATAGGAAATACCCTAGCAAGTTACCGTTAAATACCTTGAAGTTTGGAGCCGTCACCATGCATCATCTGCAGGAAAGTTTCAGCAAATTGTTTTGACTGACTATCGTCCAATCAAAACGTAGCAGGCGGAGTTTAAGACATCAGCGCTGACGAGCGAATAAAGAGAGTGTTGTGGTGAGGTTAAAACGGAAGACAAATTAAATCTGATCAACATCTCTAAATACTAGGGATGTCAAAATGAGTAAATTTCTTAAGTCGATTATTCGATAGCTTTAGTCGAAGACTTCGATTATTCGAAAGTGTTTTTTTTTAATCCACTGTTATGGTGAAGTTGCTTTGTACATATGTATACACATAATATATCAATGTATATTATAAATACATATACACGCATTTTTAACACGTATTTAGGCCTACATGTTCCAATGTACAAATGAAATGCATATGTACAAAAAAGTAGATTAAATTTAGATTATAAACTTCAATGAAATTTTGCCATGTAAAGGCATCGCTTTTGTCGGACGTCCGTGTTGCCGTACACTCGACTTTGTATATATATATATTTGAGACGTTTAACACATTGTTTTCTTCGCCAATTTATATGATAAACACCTTGAGTGTGTATAATAATGAGCATCCCGCTCATAGGTGTAAATTACCGCCTATTAGTGGTCAGTTAACTGTGAAAGTCCTGTTAGGTAAGACCCCAATGAAAACATCCATTAGGTACAAAGTATTAAAGAAAAACATACGCGGCCCTCTATTTCAAAATTAATGTAGCATTATGGCATTTTGAGTACCCCAACACATGCATTGTTAAACATACATACACTCGTACTTGTACAATATATACTTACACATTTAGGAAGAAAGTAACTTTTCGCTCAAACCTCTTATACGGAGTTTTTAATTTAAAAAATATTTTCCGCTGTGTCTGTAGATTGATTATGCAGTTTGATGCAAGTAAACCAGTAGGCGAAACGAAATTTCTTTGATGAAACTGAATTAAATCGGAAAGAGCTTTTTTTTCCCTGGCAATATCAGATATGACAGGACAAAGAAATAGGTAAATTACCAGTATGCTAAAATTTTACTGACTATTCGACTAAAATTTTTTAGTCGAACGTCGATGTTATCGAAGACTATTCGAATAGTTGAATATTCGTTGACATCCTTACTAAATACATACATGTATTTCGAATTTTATGTATTTTCATGTTAAAGAATTATGATTCTTTGACAAATTGTGTCTAATTATACATTTGATAACAAATATCCTAGCATCTTATTGTGTTCATAATACTAGTACCCTGAAGTTTGGTACCGAGTCATCAGGAGGAATGTGTGACTGACTATCGTCTCACCAGACCATGATAGGCGGAACCAAGACATCAGTGCAACATTTTGACTTTCGACAGACAACATTCCAAATTACTAGTAACCTTACCACTCTAATCTTTTTCTTTATTTTTCAAAAGAGGCAGCATAGAAGACATGATTTTTAAAAAAAATTACAGAAAAAAGTTCTATGTTGCCCACAAGGCTATCTTTTCTATATCAGGAGTGCAACACTTTTTAATACAATTAATTAGTTTAGAGATTCATCATTAAATTCTAGTTTAATATATTTGTAATTATTAATTCTAAACTTTTAAAAGTGGCGGAAAAATGGATGAGGTTATTTTTGATATGATTTTTCTAATGGCTTATCATAAAGAAATGTGTATCATTGTGTCGCCTCACGCAGCCTGCTTTAGCAGAGGCGATATGTAGGGATCAATATCCGCCGTCTTGCATCATCGTCGTCTGGCGTCGGCGTCACAAAAAATTCTGTCACATTTATTAGGAACCACACAGGCCAGCTTCCTGATATTTGGCACAGAGCATTAGTATGGAGAACTGTATCGCGTAACGTAGATTTCAATCTGCCGCATGTCAACTTCCTCAGTTTGACGCAACGTAGAATATTTTTGACGTAGACAAATTTGTCACAAAGTTAAATATGTCTTTATTTCAGATAGATAATTGTTTGCAGTATTTCTAACATTAAAAAACAATGCACTTTACAATGTATACAAACTGAGTTTTTCATTCACTTAAACAAGTTTACTTGGGCAAAGTTTAAGTTAAGGGAAATTTGGAATATTATGGCAATTTTTCAGTTTTGATCGAAAAACATGAAAATCCACACCAAAGTTGAAAAAAAATTCATTTGCTCTAATAACTTTCTCTAAAAACTTCAGGCAGCATCCCCCTCAGGAGTGCAACAAAATGAGAGCAAACAGGGGGTATAAAAAGTGTCATTTTGGCTTTCAGGCTGTTATTTGAATTTTAAAAATTGTGCACTTCTTTTGAAGGTGTTACTCTAAAATGGAAATAACTTCATTTTCATTAACATTTCTTACAAACAAAAACTTTCTGAACCATCATCACATAAAATAAGGGGAAAATTACCCTCAAAATAAAATACTTGATACAAAATCACTGTCTAAAATTATAGATTATTGTCCTTTGCATCATTTCCAAAGAAACAGTCATGTTTTGAATTTGTTTTCTAAATATTTTATGCAGTGTGCTTATACTCGAGTCTATTTGTAAAATTTTGTAAAAACCTAATTTGATAAAAAGTTCTCCATGGTTTTCAGTTCTTCATTGATAATTAAGCCCTTTTGGATTGATGAACTTCTATATATATACAACATAAAATTGTCAAAGAAAATTGATTTCAACTTCAAAAAAAAAAAAAAAAAAAAAAAAAAAAAAAGACAAAAAATTCATTTTGTGCCCATTTTTTAAACACCAATTTTACAACAAAATAATTTCTCATCAGAACGATCTGAAACGTTAAAGTATGGAAAGCCAAGGAAAAGAAGAAGAAAAGAAAGAATTCTATAGACAAAGGCTAAAAAAGCCTAAACCTTAAGTACGCCCTATACACTACTGATTTTTTCTTTTTAAACACTGACAAATTAAATCACATTAAGGTGTTAATGTTTAGTTTATCTAAGTAGTTTTTAATATATGGTAAGGAACATTTACCCCCAGGAAAAATGTTCTAAGATAATGAAGTATTGACGTAAAGAAATCGCCGTTGCTCACTTGGATGTAGTCTTTGGAGACCACGTCTTTCAACAATCGTGGTATCTATGCAACTAATTGTGCCCCCTTATGGCAGACTTATTTTTATATTTACCGAAGCAGAATTTGTTTAAAAATTTTACGGATAAAAACAAAAAACTTGCCGTTCCTTCAACCTTACATATAGGTATATAGACGATGACTTATCAAAACAATCATAATTTCACAATTATGTCCATTTGATATATCCTGACAACTCGAAATAAAGGTGACAGGTCTGCTTCATAATTTGGATATTTTACTTAATATTGACTCTAAGGCAGACTGACAACTACATTTATGATAAACGTGTTGACTTTGACTTTCTAATCGTCAACTTTCCTTTCTATGTACCGCCGTAGTAATGTACCACTATCACCTGCTTATGGTGTGTATGTCTCTCAGTTGATTCATATGCAAGGGCATGTCATGCGTATGAGACTTTCTAAAGCGAGGCCAACTATATCCAAAAAGTTGATTTGCAGGGTTATAACGAATCTCTTAAAAGTCATCATTTCGCAAATCTATGTCCTATAATGACCTTGTTTGCGATACAAAATTATCACTGGGTCATATGTCGACTGATTTGTTTCATACCCTTTGTTAGACTGCATTGCGTGCTGTGATCTGACGACGGGTAACCCCATTTACTTTGTTTGACTACGGTCACGGCGGTGTGACCGGCCAGCAGAGGATGTTTATTCCTCCATGACACCTGATCCTTCGCTTTTGTCGGAGGTCCGTATTGCCCTACACTCGATTTTGTATGTTTTTTGGGACTATGATTACGTTTAACACATTGTTTACTTCGCCATTTTATTTGAGAGAAAAAAAACCATGCAAATAAAGAGTTCAGTTAACTTATCTTTACCTACTGACATGATACAAATGCTTGAACTCATTAAGAATTTGGAAATATCCAAAATATTACTGTATATTTCAATTTAGATCTAAGGGCAGATAACTCTAATTGATTAAAATTACTACTAGTAGTTTTTTTTTTAAAATCTTTCATTTCATTCAACATCAACAAATACATAGATCAATGAACAAATGCATTGCAATGTTCTACATATCTAAACGTATGTTATACATTAATGTATTAATTTGAAAAGTATACCAATATTTTTGCATCATAATCAAATGTATTTGAAATATTTGAAATTATAATTCAACAAATTCAATAAAGTATATATACAATAGTTGACATATAACATCTTTTAGCAATATATTCATTGTTTACATAAGAAAGGCTACCTATGTTTACCTGTAACTTAGGCACACTACCACATACAACCAAGAGTCCTTTTGCCCCCAGGTGAACAAAATGTGAAGGAACAGTCACCTCGCTTATATACATGTTTCATATGTATTTATATGTATTTCATATAGTCATACCAGATTACAGTATTTTTTTCCTTTAATTACATTACTAGTAGTTCTTTAGCAAATAGCCAGTAAAGATATTCCTACGTTTGCAAAATGATGCATTTTCAAGTTGTCGCAAGGTTCCGCTGTTCTGAACACAG
>CAJDSM010036419.1:397-16074 GCA_903981925.1 Ostrea lurida | reverse complement strand
TAATTTTGTTTTTTTCAAAAGTGCTTTCTTGCTAAAAATGGCATTTTTTGGACGAAATAGAGTTGCATTGTGATTATTTTCTTTGCACTTAAGTATTGGTTAAAATATCTCATACTTTTCAATCCACGTCAAACTTTCTCTGGTTTAGCATTCTCCACTTTAAACTCACAATTTGGTAATCGTATTACACTCCAACCTGTCTTTCAAATAATGAAACTTCATCTTGGAACCGAAAATATATTCCTCGCTGTAACCTATCAAATTCTTTTGATCATTCTGGTTTACGAAACACAGAAGGGATAGATGGTACCGACACTTTGGTGCACAGTAATGTCTGTTAATACGGGGTTTTAATATTTTTCTTATTACTTTTAATCCATTCCGTAATCTGACACAGGCTTCCAAGATTGGTTAATGCCAAGTTTTATTCTTTTCATATGGGATGGGTGACCAATCGTCTGAGAATGTATCTCGTCGAATCAGAATTTCATAATTCTGGATAGATGATGAGTTTTCTATCGCTAATTTATGACCCACTGACTATAAGAGGTTTCATACTAGACAATTTACGGACTTTTTAAAATTATAGTGCATCTGTGAAGTTATCCTCATTTTCAACTATTATTTTACCTTCACCTGTAATGACGTGCTACCGAGGTGGCAGTGGTACAATATTTGCACAAAGAAGAACAAGTCCGCATGTGAGAAAATGGAACTAAATACGTTTCTACTCAGAAGAAACCTATCTGTGTTCCAATATCTAAGCAGGTGTGTATGGAAGTTATAGTGCTGTTAAGTTGACGAGCAGTTTGGAATGCTATTAGTGGATATATGGTTAATATTGTAGTGATGGGAAATGCACCCCAGGAGTGACAGGAGACTGAATTGAAAGAATATCCGTGTGTAATACACGGTATCTGAGCTTTTATCATTGGCACGTGAAGTGAATGTATATCATGCTTCCTTATGTTTACTTTGCCATCTATTCCATTTATTATTAAATCAGTAAAAGGGAACGGACGACGATATTACCCTAAGATTAGCTATCCGTAATTCCTGCTTGTGATGCTCTATAAGAAAAAAGTTAACGGCGTGTGTATGGATCAGATACTCAGCTCTATCTATTCTGGTCTATATCCTCAGAGTTTCCATATTATATCTATAAGTGTCGTTAAAGAGAGTTCTCCAAATCTAGTGCGGTATAGTTCTACTTGGCATTTCATATTCTAATTAAAACGAGTCAATCACTCCTCTTTATCAATTAATACAACTTTTGATGTGGCGACCAATAGTAAAAACGACTTGAGTGGACTCCGAAAGATTTGTCCGATTGCAATTATTCGAGATCATTCTCGGATGTGAGGAGGTGTAAGAGAAACATTACTAACGAAACCAATACATGGTAGTAGCGTAGGCGAGTGAGTCCATTCAACCAGACTACAGATTCTCTCATACCATATTATACCATGGTATTACGACATGGTGATTAGTCGAGTGTTCGATTGTATTCTGAAGAGATATCAACAAGCGTATAACTTTTGCTTTCAAAACTCTCAAATGGAGCGTCAGTAGTTATTGTAACGAATGTGATCTACACGTTATTTTCTAGTGAAATCTAGTTGACATGGTCCACCAAAAACCTCTGATCTTATACGAAGAAGATTCATTGTGATCCTGCGGAAGACGTCAACCTCAGATCGACGAGTCACTCTGCAAATGCAACAACTTAACAGTTCTGAAAATCGTGAAAGTGGTAGTGTAACAATAAACATCTCACAAATAAAATAGGCGTGGACTACTTAAAAACCAAATCTGCGTTACATTTTGTCACACTTGAATAATGATAGGTAAAATTTGAACCAATCACACAGAATCGACTTTTTCCAGATCAAACAACGAGTGTCAAAAACTATCATCCCATTCTCTTATACGCTTTAAAACAAAAGACCAATGGATCCTTCGTG
Organism: Ostrea lurida; assembly: GCA_903981925.1. Lineage (NCBI taxonomy): Eukaryota > Metazoa > Mollusca > Bivalvia > Ostreida > Ostreidae > Ostrea > Ostrea lurida. The sequence continues at coordinate 14,110 of CAJDSM010036419.1, read as the reverse complement.
GCTTTTTACTTTACTCCTAGGTAACCTCAGTGATTTCCACCTCTGGGTGTGGACCCTTCGCGCTGCTCCACTAGATGGCTAGGAGGCCAAAACAACATCATTGTCAGATTTTTTGAGGTACTCCTCTAGTACGAAGCTGCATAACAGTATCGACTTCAATAGGCGTTATTGTCAATGGCGTTCCCCAGATCTGAACTCTGATAATACTGTCGTTGCCCCACGTCTCTGAGCGTGGTTCTTGTCTCGCTCCCAGTCAATCTCGGTCAAAAATCCAGGTTTCACTCCGTGCGTACTTTTGTTAGTGTACTCAATTCTGCTTTGAAAGTATATGTCATATTTGCTATTTGGGTCTAATTACAGTTTATAGCTCATTGCCCATAACCAGTATACAGATCGCAACCTTCGTTGTTTGGTTTCGAGTGGAATCCATATTTCACGTTGAACGTTATGGCCCGTGACTGGACTTATCAAGAGACAATATCATACATTATCAGTTTCTCGCACTTTTTAATCCCTCACTGCCCTTGCACGAGATACTTCTCGACTTTGCTTACTTCGGGACAGTGACCTATATTGCCCAGCTGACTACCATGGTTACAGATCAATTGTCCGAGTTTGGTTTCGGATACGATCATTTTCAACTAGATGTCTATGGCCACATTGTCCTATTCCTGGCTTAGTGTACCAGTATTATATACCATTTTACAATGTTTGTGCATGAGATATATTATAGTCATCGCTTCACAGATTGATGCTCGAATAATATTTAGGAATAAATTCTGATGTTGCTCGATCCAATAGTAGTTGATTTTGTAATCGGTAGGGGGTAACTAATGATATTATCATTGACATATGAAGGTTAGATATACTGCTCTAGAAAAAATGTCTTGTTTGTTATGTCATCTATAAAATCAGGATCTACATATCGAGAGTCCCCTCCTCAAATAACACTGTTCGATACAAGATGCTATATGCCAAATATTTACTAAGATCACGACAATTCCTCAAACGATAACAATTTCAAAAACTAGATCTTTTATAATATCTTTATAAAGAACAAGATATGCATATACTTAACAAAAACAAAAAATAGAAAAATAAAAAAATATCCATAATGAGAGAAATCAGTCAATTACTTAAAAAATAATTACATAATATAGTTAGAAATCTGCCACACTGAATTTACGCACAATATACTGATGAGGTTGATATTAAAGCGAATGCTGCAGAAGTTCAATTCACGTTACCAAGATCATCTTTGTAGTTGTGTTGAGTAATCAGGATCTTTCAACAGGCACCCAATGGAATCCCCATGGGTCACGAACTGTCGCCTTTGTTAGGCTGACCTGTTTTGTATATTCAATTATTTCAAAAGCTTCTATACAAATAGGCGCTAAGTGGGGTAGCATTGCCGATGTATCAACAGACGTTAATGATGAATCTAAAAAAAAAACAGTTATACATAATTCGAGTTAGACACGGTAGACTGGCCAAACACGGGACCCTCCCGGACCAAAAAGGGCGCGAAGAAGGTAGGATTCGAGCTGCGTGAAATATCTAGCAGTGTGGCCTCATTTAAGTCTGATGCTTTGTCTCGCCTATATCATTGAGCGAAACGGGACTCTTATCGTCAGTAAGATTATCCTCTAATGCATCGAACCTCTCTCTCATTGTATACCGTTGATTCGAATAGGTTCAACTACCCGTGACTCGTTGATATCCAGATATATTAGATCAAAGAAACAATCTACAGATGTACTATACTGAAGTAGTCATAAGCGCGTGTGCGTAATCTGGATAACGTAAAAAAACGGCAACTAACAGCTGAACTTGATAGATTAATATACCGCGGGTGAGTCTAAAATCCGAATTTGGTTCAAGGAAGACTATCTGGACTGCTTCTAATCAGTCAACTTACCGATAGTTATGTATAAACCCAAGATTCGTTCATGGTGCCAACATAATGATATTGTCCAAGTTGCACTATTCCAAAATGTCTAAATTGGACTTAAACAAGGTGTTTGGTCAGTTATAGCCGAACCTCTAGAATTTTAGCGAAATGATTGACCTTTAAAACGAGTCGTATCTTACTTATTCGATTACGCAACAGCTTGATTCTTAGTCGTCCTATGTTAGTGCAGTGAATGGATTTTAACAAGTGTTAAAACCCTTGCTAGAATGGAACCCGCGATCTGCAATGCAGAAGGCAACGTGCTAACCTACTGAGCTACTCGGCTAAGAATTTAAATTTGAAATGAATTGAGATATAACCCTGATAGTGATATTTTCATTCATGTTTCGAAAGGAAGGCAGCCATTATGACGATGTAGAGATTTATCTTAAAACCAAATTCGTTTAAAATGCAGTTGTAGTAATGAGCCATACAGACAAAGACAATATTGTTACAAGCTTTGTCAGCTGGAAACAAAACATTCTGGTTGACCATTAAATTTTTTGATTTGTTGATGTTTATCCACTTTGATTATACAAAGACAGATACACCAGGGGTTGGGGGGGTGTAAGGGGTTGCCAACCTTTTTTGATTGAACACCTCTAATGTAAGGTTTCACCACCCATCTTTTTTTCTTTATATTCAGCAATTTTGCGCTAAAAATACTGGCATTCCGAAGCTCAGTTTTTGTTACTGATTTCCCTTGAACATTGTAGCGATAACATATGAGCTCACGAGACCCGGTTAAGTGAACGAGGTGTCATTCTATTATCGTCGACAATGGCGTTATAAACCAAGATCAAAGGAAATGAGCGCATAGATCTAAAATATAGAAAATATTAATTGGCTGGGACAAAGTAAATACAAAACAACCGTTTCAGCTAATGAACTAGGTTTGCAAATGAGCAAAATAAACCATGTAATTTTTTTAAACAGGTTTGCAACTAATGAATGAGGTTTGAACAAAATGAATCAAATAAAGATTTTAAAATGTACACAAATCTGAATCCCAGCCGAATATACATCATAAAAATACGACTTAAAATAATCAAAAAAAGGTCGGTCGTAAAAAAAGGCCACACAATTAGGATGGCAACACATGTACAAGCTAAAGGGACAAATAAACCACGCCTGCATTTATCACCACTATATCATGTTAAAAAATCAATAACTGAACAATCAACACACACCAACACAAAATCTGGGTGGAGGAGAGCGGGTTAGTGTGGATGGATTATCATGCTGACAACAACTCGTAAGGCTATATTCGAAAGAAGAGGCGAAAACTTTAAGTGACCATGCAGCCTGCATCCTGATGGCTGCTGAGGAGCCTAAAAATTCGATTTGGGAACAACACCAATCACATTTATATCATTGAAGGGTCCTGTGCGATAGGAGCGGAAGAGTAAAGAAGCTTACTTATATCAAAACTAGGAGCATAAACGATCTCAAAAATGGTTCGGTAGTAGTCACATAGGACCGTAAGTACAATAAAGTCACAGAGTAAGAAAACGACACGACATGGGAAGCAAAGAGAATGCAGGAGGGTATGGAGAGAGGAGAGTCAGAGAGGGAGGCAAGAGACACAGGAGAGACGACGAGTATCACAGACAACAAAACGGAAGGAGTAGGATACAGAAGGGGTGCACAGATGGTAGAGAGTGAGAGGACATGCTCCTCGCTGACACGAGGATCACGACAAACGCCGCCACGATGATATCCGCCCCGCTTAGGTCGAAACATAATGTTAAATATTTGGCGGGGTCTACGAGGGCGCGCGTAACATGCGAGGACGTGGAGCGGAAACAGTCTAAAAACTAATGGAGCCGAGTGAAAACATGACTCAGTGTGATGATATTCTGTAATCACGCCCAACAAGGTTGCGAGGGTTAACGCTATGCACGAGCCGTGAAATGTTCGCGAAATGATGACTTTACAACGAGATTCGTTGTATAAATTAAACCACCGCTTGCCAAAAGCATCAGGACAATGAATTTTTGTTAGTAAATAAGGTCATAGCCTCGTCAACAAAAGTGGGCAAATAAACTAATACCTTGTAATATATCGGCCAAAATTCCGATCAATTTTTTGCAGTGGAGCTCTTGTGAGCTGAAATAATCGGGAGAATCAAAGTAGTGGATGCAGACCATAGCGGCACACTGCGGCAATCTAATTAACAGGTGAAGAAGTGGTGACAAATTAACTATATCATTCGCAAATAAGTGTAAATAGCTCGACGATTGCGAGGTACAGTCAAAGTCATCACGTTTAAGTGTCAGTCTGCGCATTAGCAGTCAATATTTAGTCAACAGAAAGAGGCGAACGATTATCTTGTCACAAGAGTCGTACGCGGGTTCACATGCGGGGTTTCTGGCTTCATAAAGCACTTGTGCACAATGCTGATGGTTTTCAACTCTGAGAAGCGAAAAAAAGCGGTTCGAAAAAAGTAGGTCCATGAGTAAGTATAAATTGAAATTTATACGTTAATTCTAAAACAGACAATTTAATCTCACATATATATTTCATTGCTCACGGGGCTTGTGAAGGATGGTAATTTATGCATGCTACATTTCACTCACTTCAAAAATTTCCTGAAGCAAGATCCTCTTTGTTTTGCCAAACTATCTCTGGGCACTGTATTCGACTAACTGGAGAATATTAGTCAAATTTAGTTACCATGTTTTATTTCTTCTATATTCTTTTTAAATTATAGCTTATTGGAAATTTTCTGGTTTGAGAGGGTCATACATTTCCTGCTTACTTTATTTAGACGTCATTTGCGGGTAGTTTATTTTCGAAGAGATAGAAAGTCAGGAATTTATGAAGCAATTATTCATGTGAAATATGAGTGGTATGAGCCAAGATTGGTTTTGGGTTTGATAAAAAATCCCTTATATTATTGTGTACAGTTGTCAGTCTATTCACGTATGTAGTGAATAGGCTTATAGGCGATTTCAAATATTTCTGATGGTCACCTCGGGTATATTTCTTGAAAAAATAGGCATAGTATCCAAGAGTGCTAGCATTTTTTCCGGTGTTTCTCCCAAACTCACACTTTTATGTAATAAACCTATTATATATGGGAGTGAGCAATGATGAGACCATTCTTAACAATAGAAAAATCAGACAACAGTATAGAGGGAAGTGTTACTGAATAGCGTCAAACCATTATTTTTATACAATCTTATTTAATCGGACGTTTTTTTCTTTATTCCACATAATTACATAATTAATAAAGAATTAAAACCTGTGAGTTGACAATTACCAATGTTGGCATACATTCTCATGAATAGTACAATAACAAATCTGAAACCAGATTCAAATGGTATGGATATATCAAATAATGTAAATAATGGACTTGTACCAATTTTGATTATCATATCGGACTTAATGAGGTGTTTCATGTAATCGTTTTTCCAATAATTTGAGATGGCAACGGGCAATCCTAAGTACTATTTATTTAAGCTGATCAAAAGACCCCTTTTTGGGTTTTTCATCGAGGTCGATCATTCAGAACGTTCTCCACACAGAATTACAATCTATCTTGGGTCGTGTGGCATGCTCTTTTAATATTCCTACAAGTCTTCTTTGATTTTATTTGAATAGATTGTTTTCTATCGATTCAATAATATTATTCCATCTTAGTACTTGTGTGATTCAGATTTAAAATGGAGTTGGAGACTGATTTTTTTGTAAAAAGGACAAGACGAAAAAGGAATTAAGGTTAGAGGCGACGCAAACTTCATGAAGGCGGTGGGTCCAGCCTCCTGGATTTCTACACATGATATACGGTCTATGAACACATGTTCTCAACTAATTTGTCATTTTACACTATTAACTATTATGTCATGTTTACCATCGTAAATAGAAGGTGATAGGTTTACAAAGTGGAGAACGATGGAGACCCGAATATGTAATACAATAAGATGTAAGAGAAATGTAAGAATTCGAATATATGTTCTTCCAGCGAACTAGTATAATAAATTGATGTGATTGATTAATTAATTGGTTTTTATTCGTCTGCCCACTATACAGAGAATAAGTTTCACCATACAACACCTGTTACTTGGCACTTCAGGACTTTGAGCAGTGAGGAAATCTTTATCGCTGCACACATCACCTGCTGGTATACATGTAGCCGAGCGGCCTCGGTTTTTTCCGGATCTCAATTCCGAGTTGTTATTTGTATGACTGTGCTCCCATTAGTTTTTGCCTTATTCTTTACGACATCGCCCTGGGACGAACAATCGCAAGAGGAATGCTGGGATACAGCTTATTCTGACACCTGACCCTGTCAACTGGGGTCTTTACTAGATAATAAAATATAAACAGTCTTTCCGTGTCTGCTTTTGTCTCGGGAAAACTGTGAACACAACTCTTATAATGGAACTACATCAGAACATTTTAAGCGGCCCAGCTAACAACTCAACTTTATTACAAAGTGGTATATCCGATTTTCAGTGTCTTCACTAGCCTCTGTCAATGTTCCCATATCTATGAGTTACGCAATATTTCTCATCATAACCACTGGTGCATATATATGGGTGTGTAATGAGTCGCTCGCGTTAATCTCTATTTGACGAGATAAACGTAGAATATGGGTTGGTTCTTCTACGTTTTTGATCAAGGTTTTTTTTAAATCTAGACAGCCTAGCCTAACAAACATAGTTGCTCTACTGCACGACCCGTATTCTAAAGGCATTGACTTTTTCGGCAAATTATATGATCCTTACTATTCGGGAGTCGACGTGACCTCTTAAGCTGGGTGGTGAACTGTTCTAGTCCAGCTCGATGGGCAAACGCTAGGTACTCTACCAGAGCACCAGTTGCATAATGTATCTGATGTTACTAAAGCTCTGAAATACGAATGTACTTAATTGCAGTGGTAAACATTACAAAAATTCATATCTAAAATTAAGGAATCTATCTGTCCATCAGGCAACTGATCTAGATTTCCTTACGAGTTTTTAGGACTCTGCCATATTCCTTTTTGGAAAGAAACAATTGAACACAATTTGAACGAGTTTTCACTTTTCAATGTTTTCGGGATTTCCTAAACAATTTCCAATATAATTTGAATGATAAGTTTTCTATTCATAGAAGCGAAAGTCATCGCACTACTCATAAAATTCCAAAAGATCTGTGCAGCGTAGTGTCAATGAGACAAATCGCTCCAATCATCTCTGCGAGAGATCACACTGTATGACTAATAACTTCATATATATTTTCTTAAATGGTGGTGTAGAAAAGGTATCTGAATGGGAATAGCGACGCGTAATGAAGGGGTACCCCCAAATTAATAGTCAGTCTTTATTGTCCTAAATATATATTTCAGAGTAACTAACATATCTCGATGTCCACATCTGATTTGACATGCACGATCGATTTAATGAGAACTGATTTTGAAAAGGGGGGGCGAGAGGGGCGCAAAACTTACAGGAGAAATACTATGTGGTAGGACAAAGAAAAAAAAAAAATCAGGAACAAAGTCATCATCGTATGAAAACAACGATATAGCAATAGAAAGTGAGGGTGTTACTTGGAGAGAGAGCCTGTTTAGTTTAAGTATTACTGAAAGACGGGAAAGCACGAGTGGGCGTGGTGAGGGCCAGGCGCACACTGTTATACTAAAATAATGGATTGCGCTGAATCACACGCTTTCAACAAAAACCCCAACAAAAAAACCCACTAAAAATGTGAGGGAGGGGGGGGGCAAATTCTCTTCCTTCTTAATTACCTGAAAGTGGGGGGGGGGGGGCAAACTATATGTGGGGCTTCTTTTTTTTTTGCTGAAAGAATATTAAGTTCACTTCGAGATTATTATTCTGATGGAGGGGGGAACGTTTTATGAGTGGCAAAAAACTAGTAGGCGCTATCTTTGCCCCCTTCCGGATAGGGGTTCTTCGCTTTTTGGTTTCGAAGAGGGATCTCCTCCTATTTAATATAGTGGGTGGGGAGGTGGACGATATGTTGTCGCACTCTCCCCTCTATCCCGCTCGTCCCCACGTCTCCCATTAGTGCTTAGTGGATTTCTGCTTGACTCCCGGGTGCGTTTTTTGTGTCGAACTCCTTTAGAAATCAAGAGTAATATTTGAGTTACAAACCGCATGTTAACCGGACTCGAACACTCGCTCTATACATCGATAATGAAATCAACATAACCTTTCACTATATGTAAACTTTCAATTAATGGGGTAATAAGTATAAAAAAACATTCAGAATATTAAATTTAATGTAATTGAATTAGATAAACCTAATGTTGGGACGCGCCGCTTATGTCGATAACTTGTGTATACTGCTGCTGTTTTTCTCTTATAGTATGGTCCTCATCAGAGTCCACATATAATGGTTTTATAAACACCAAGTGTTTGCGTTGAAAACCCCGGGTGAACACACAAATTAGAAATCCCGGTAGTGAAAGTACTCGTGGGGGGGACCGACACAATAGGATTTCTTCAAAAGGGGAAAACCAATGCCTCTCCACAATACTAAATGTCATGATTCTTGACTTCTGATACCGTAAGCAGAAATTTGATTCAATCAAACAGAAAAGTTTCCATAAAGCTATATTCAATAAGTATGATAGATAAAATACAGTAAAGATTTTGACGAATATTCCTACCAGGTTGTCGAGAACAGTGCAGAGTATTGTTTCGGCAAAGCCAACAGCTTGCTTGCAAGTTTTGGAGGTGGAATATGTAGTGATGGGCTTATATAGTCCTTTCACCAGCCCCGTGCAGCATACACTTATATTTGTGATAGTAAATTGTTGTTTGTTAAATACGGGTTACTTTCAATTTTACTTACCCCATGACTACAGCACTACCTTTAGACGCTTAATCACTTCCGGCTCAGAATTGCGAATAACGAGGCCGCGCTGTGGATAGCACGGAAAGCGCCGGCAGTGGAAACTCGATAGTTTTTGGTTGTCCTGTTGGAGCTCTCCTGGGTACACGGTGTAATTGGGGTGTTAAAACGTATTCAACTATATATTCACACACAAAACCATTGATCATAATACTAAGACAAAGTGTACATGGCAACACGGACCTCGCGACATAATATGCAAGGGTAAGAATCAGCGGTTGCCATGGTAGGCAGCATGTGATGGCCTCTGCTGACGCAGAGTCTACACACCCGCCTCGTTCGAATCCACCTTAGTCGAGATAAATTAAAGATGAAACGGTGGATTAACGCGTGAGTCATGAAATGCTAGTTAAGAAGCACAACATGTACCAGTCCTAAGACATAAAGGGCATGAAACAAGACACTATGATAAACCCATATCGACTTATGTTATGTATATTGTGTTGTAGGACTAAATACGCCAAACCAAGGTTTCAATTATGTTAGCGACCGTTAGACTATGATAGCGGAAACTTGCTATTGTATTTTTAATATATCTATAGGTAGAGTATGGAATAATAAAAACAATTTAGATGTTTCAGTAAATACTCTATTTATAATTAACAGCATTGTCCGCTTAAAAAAACATAAGGCAACGTAAAACATTACTTGGCATTTCCGCAAGAGAAGGGCTCATGATGTTCCTATGTGTTAACTCGGAATTCTCCGATCTCTCTTCCTCTCCTTTGACATGTGCGATAAAATTACTATGCAAAGTTCAGTTGAATATGTTTCTATTATCATACGACAAAACTTATTTTCTGGGCGTAATATAAGCTCGTAGAACCAAAACACACATTGTACAAGTCTAGAACTATGTATCGACGAAATATATAGAAAATTTACAGTAGGCTGGGTACATATAGAACTCAAACTATGATCTCAGTTTTGCCTATCGACCTTAGGTTTGTCTAAAAGAGGATCAAATATAAAATCATTACAAAATAATTTTGTACACTAGGTTGTGCAACTAATGATTTTCAGGTTTTGTCGAAATGATCAAATAAAGATTTAATAATTAACACAATATGCAACTTGATCCCAACCTAGCACTATATACAGACCCCATCTATATAAACACTAAAATAATCTCAAAAAGAGGTGGCGTACAAAATAAGGCCCAAACAAAGGTGGCAAACTTTTTATGTACACAAAAATTCTGCAACATCCCAGCTTTCAGCATTATCAACGAGGGTCGCTTACATGTTTAAGAAAAAAAATCATAACATATAAATCAACACTGCCTCACAGCAGCTCTTCTCGTCATACACACAATGGGCTGGAAGGAGGGTAGTCGTCGAGTCGCTGAGCTATAAAGTCTTTTACAGTGCTTTTCAGAAGAGAGATGGCGAAAGAAGTTCAACCGTACGACCATTGCAGCTCGCAGCTGAGGGCTAAAATTTCGGGAGCGGGTGAGACCCCATCTCCTACCATTATCCCTCTCCTAACAGGGTACTCTCTGAGTGTTCCAAACTGAAGCTGGAGCGGGCGGGAAAGATGTACTGGGAACAAGGAAAAGTCTACACTGTCTATACAATCAAGCGCAAAGTTAACGGATTTGTGTCAATATACCGCTAATCATCTGGGAAATAACTACAGTTCGGCTGTAATGATTATACTATTTTACCTGCATACTCATTTCGTTGACTCTTACAAAGGTAAGGTGTTATTTTACCTTCGTTGATGAAACCTCGCTTTTATGAGTTGAAATAATTTCTGATTTTAACTATCTCAGGTGAAAGCTAACCATAACTTTAACGGCTTGGCCGGTCTTTGTCTTCTGGCATAGATTGGAATACCCATTTTGTTGACTCTCTCTGCTTGAGTTCCTGTTGTTGTCATTGGTCCTTTATATATGTCTTGGTTTGGATTCCATGACCCCTATCTATTGCTTAGTTATGGGGTCTGAAAATGTGGCCCGGACCCTCTTGGGGCCCCGCGTGGTACCTCCTACAGCCCCCAAAACTGAGGGCGGGCGAATGATAGGTCTTCTAGGGAAGCCCTCTATCTTAACCCATGATACTCAATTTCGTTGATATTCAGAGGTAAGGTTTATTAAACCTTCTTATGACCTTTATGTGTGGTGAAATTTTTTCTTTTTGGCCAAGAATTATATAATATCATACAAACATAATTAGGACAAAATCTAGTTGTATGGATTGTCAGGTGAGCTTAAATTATCTTTAAGGGTCTGTTGGAGCCCCATGTATTGACTCTTTAGGCCCAAAATGAGAACGGGGATAAGTACCGTCAAACGGAGGCGGCGTCCTGGCTCGGCTGGACAATTTTGTCTTTAGTAAGTTCTCCTTTTATTTGATTGACTATTCAACAGTATTAAGAATTTGGGTATTAATCATGTTACCTTTATTTCGGCTCCCCAAATTTGCGATTGTGCATCATTTGAAACCAATCTAGGTGAGGCTCAATTGCTATGAAGTATCGCAAACTTCTAATTAAGACTACATTTAAACTTAATTATTTCTTGAAAAAAAATTAATCAAAAGTTTGATTGTTTTTGTTTTTGATATTACTTGTTCCAGTATCCTTCCTCTAAGTTCTTGTCAGTAGGCTTTGCATTGCGATTTTCTTCTTTATTGGCTGCTAGCTTTCTACGGGCTTATTGGCTGTGCTGAGTTTTATTTGTCGATTTGCTAGCTTCAGCCTGGTGATCACTAAATGGATATATCCTAAATAAAAGTTACTTCCTTTTTCCCCACTATTTAAATTATCTTCCTTCCAAGGGAACCACTTTGGCGAGTTTTGAAGAAAAGAAAAGATGATTAATTATGTCTTAGGCAGCTTTTTGAAGCACAAACGGCTATAGTGTGATATTCCACAAATGCTATATAGGTTAATGTCTATGAAAAAATGAGTTTCTTTAATGATTTAAAAGGTTTAGATGTGAATATCGTCGGGAGGTGGATTCAATGAATTTCCGTAAAGTTTGAGTGAATCTAATAGGGGTCGGAGGGTTTCTATACTTCGTGGGAAAACGTCTCCTAAATACAGCTTTGATCGGATGATATGGAATACTTTGGTACACAATGTTTCAATTGCCCATGTGTAATGTGCAGCATTGTTTCTGGCGGTTGTTTACCTAAAGTTCATAGCTGATCTAAAAGAATGTGGTGAGGATTTGTAAGAATATCTCTCTTGGTTTTTTTTTAAAAAATAAAAACAATTATATTTACCTCTTTAAAAAAGCACCCACACCAAGTATCTAGTAAGTATTTGAGGGATTGTTCAATTTTGAAGAAATACACAATTATATTTATACATTTGTCGCGAATACATTGTGGAGAAGTCTTGTTTAATAGACATTAACTTTCTTACTTTTTTAATAACTTGTATAATATCCGCTGTGGTCAAGGTATCAACATTGTTACCATAATCTCAACACCCACTGTCCGCACACTACATGAACGGGATGCACTAAGTATATATCTTTTAACAGTATAACCTTGCTTATGTTTTAAGTAAAAAGTAAAACTTGCTAAAATATAAATGAATATGTAAAACAACTATAGTGAATTTTGACGTAGTAAAGAACGCATTGCAATTGTTACACAAATCTGCAGAGTTATTATCAGTATGTATGGTTTTCTTACGTTTTTTGTAGAACTTATAAGGAACGTATTAGAATTATCAAAGATAACGACGTGTTACGAAAAGACAGCCAATGATCACATGGAAGGGTAAGATTTGATAAGCACGGCTATTTGGTCGATACACAAGTATAGACTCTCACTCTCCGTAGTTCTCGCACCATGGACGGCGGGTCTTTGAATCTACATGTAATCTTTCTAATTACAAAAATAGGGGGAGAGTAGGTAATTAATCCTTTTGGATTATTATGTGGACATTTAAATCTACTAAGCCTGGGGTTATATATACAAAAAGTGTGAAGTTAAATTGTGTCACGTAAATCAATATCCAAAAAAAAAAAAAAAACCAATTACAAAAATCGAGGTGGTAGGCAACACGGAAGCTACCGACAAAGGCGAAGTAGGAATCAGGTGCCAATGTGTGGAGGGTAAGCATCCTCTGCTTGACCGGTCACACCCGTCCGTGAGCCCCTTAGTCGAAATAAAGTAAACGGGATTACCCCAGTGAGTCAGTGTAGTAGGAAAATGACAGTCTAAAGTAGGTATGAAACAAATCAGTTCAACATAATGACTTAGTGATTAATTTGTAAATGGCAAACCACGGTCATTATAGCGACCTTAAATTTGCGAATTGATGGACTTAAACGAGAATTATCCTAGTTAGAGAACAGTCATAGGAAATTTTGTCAATATTAGGCGCTTTTTATTCCCCACAAGAAAAAAAAATCCCTCCCGATTTCTGCTTACCAAGTAATCATTCGTGACGCTCTTGTATTCATGGTTGTGAGATATCTGCCCAATTGTATAAAGTTGTACTCACGAGTATAATACCAGCTTTTGCAACCTAAAAATTACATAGCCTAATAATAAATTTACGATACCGCGTATCACCAATGTTAATTTTGCCCTTCTGTACATTATATTAAAAAGGGTAGCAAAAAGCCTACTTGTCGTGTCCGAAGTTTGAATGTCCGCTGACTGTTGTCGGAGCATTAAATCTTTAAATTAGGACATTGATCACGTCCACTTATATACTCACAAAAAGGCAAAGTTAACATCGTGTCAAACGTAATCATAATCCATAAAACACATACAAAATCGAGTGTAGGGCAACACGGACCTCCAACAAAAGCGAAGGTAGGATCAGGTGCCATGGAGGAGTAAGCATCCTCTGCTGACCGGTCACACCCGCCGTGAGCCCGTAGTCGAAACAAAGTAAACGGGGTTACCCGTCGTCAAATCTAGTACGAA
>CAJDSM010036418.1:380-15140 GCA_903981925.1 Ostrea lurida | reverse complement strand
CCGCTCGACAGGGGATTCTTACTCCTCCTAGCCACTTGATCCCACCTCTGGTGTGTCCAGGGGTCCGTGATTGCTCAACTCTTGTTTTGTATTCTATTTGGCACTTACGGGATTGATCACTGTTCGTTATCTTTGCCTTTATATTGGTCACCGTTCGTTATCTTTGCCTTTTCATATGTAGCGAACAGACTAATAATTGGCAGTGTTGCGGAGGTATATTAATAGGAAAACTGCACAAATTAGGAGGGGTGGTAGTTATTACTTTCTATTTTCTACACAGATCAAAAATAAAGATTTGCAAGTAAGAAGAAAAACGAGCATGGGCAAATTATACGTGTACATTCATTTTCATTCAATAATGCCATTTTTATATCTCTACTTTCGTAACTTCAATATCGGTTCCCTAAGCTATATATTTCAAGGTAATGTCAACATTGACCCTCCCAAGAATATTTGTTTATTTCAGTACCCAAATTACATTTCTTTATATTTTTTTTAACTATAGGACATATATAGGACATATATATATCACAACAATTCCTGAAAAAGGTGATTACCCCAAGACATTCATAGAGGTATGAAACATTTCCCTTTCATTTTGTGAATTTATGCCACTCTGCTTTAATATGTGGAAACTTTTCTCTATTTTTCAACTACTAGTATACTGATTTGAAAATCTTATAACAAATTTTAAAAGAAAACTCTTTGTTAGATTTAATGTCCCTAGTGCATCAATTATTTGTGTTATTCGTCATATGCTTTGCGTATCAAGCATGTTTACAAAGTCAGAAAATTACACTTTCCTGATAATATGCATTGTATAATACGTGTAAATATGAATAAGGGAGGCTATGAAAGTGTCATTCATTCTGGTGTAATTGTTTGTATCATCCCGAACTAAAGAAAGATACCAGTCTTCCACATCAGCATCATATCTTAATATTTTATTGAACATAGATTTTAACTGAAAACTAGCAACTCAACTCAAACGGGATGACTTCACCTTTTCATCGTCAACTTCCCATCATTTAACAATACATGTACATGTACAACATTTTTACCTTTTATAAAGTGATAAAACAATGCTTTAAAGTGGTTCTCAACTGATTTGATACGCACGAACATCTCTGCATATGATCAATTTTAAATCCAATATTGACAAATAAGTTGATGTTGCAGAGTTTCTTTTTAACAACCTCGTTAAAAGTCGGCATTTTGCAATATATATGGTTGTTATAGGGATCTTATTTACAAATACGACACGTGGGGATCCGGGTTAGAATAGGTCCCCAGTATTCTCTTGCGTGTCGTAAGAGGCACTCAGGGCCTTTGAGCAGGGAGGGATTTTTGTCGTACCACACCTACTGTGACACGGGATCTCGGTTTTTCCGGTCTCATCCGAATGACCGCCCCATTCAGTCGCCTCTTACGACACGCAAGGGAATGCTGAGGACCTATTCTAACCCGAATCCCCACGGGTTTATACAGTATAAAAATGTTATGCGAAATTGATGAATTACTTTTAGTCAGTATCATATATCCTTCATCAAGATTGCTGAGGGTCAGCTTTGGCTTCCCATCTATGATTGGCCCGAGCCGTTGAAATACATGTTGGTGGTGTCTGTTCCTTTATTATGCGGAAATCCATGTTACTACGAAATAGCAGAGCTCCAAAGTCAAAAGAATTAAGAATCGATGAGCACATTTAATCTTTGAAAGAATAATCTTACTGTGACCAGGCTACGCTCAGGTCACAGTAAGAATTCCACCCCTATACTCGTAATGTAGCAGCCGCGAAGCGGATCTGCTTCGCGTCGATTTTGACTTTATTTGAGAACTTCTGCATGGAAAAACTGCATAATTTTGCACTACATACCTTTCTGAATATGCACATGCCGTTTAATCTACGTAATATCCATTAAATAATTCGCAGTAAGACAATTTAATTATGAAGTGCTCTATTCCTCGTTTAAATTTATTCGGAATTCACGCTCGTAACACCTCGCGGTTTTTCTACCAAAATGGCGGCTTTCAAATAGCGTTTACAAATAGACATGATAGACTTTTCTTGAAAACTGTATATAAAAAATACAGAGTGAATTCCATAAGCTGCAAGTACATTTCCATCCGGGTAATCCAGTGACTTCGGAGAAAGACTGTATGACAACCGAAGAAGGTCAGAAGAGATGATGACACTGGGAAGACAGTTGACTATGTTGGAAAATCTTAATATCAGCATAGTGGACAAGCAACAAAGAAGACATTTTTCATATGGAGTAGTTATTTACATGTATTTTCTATATCAGAACACCCTGCCGCGAAAGAATGGTATAAGGGGATGAAAGGTTCTTTCAAATAATGGACTCAATACTAACATTGACTGGAGTACCAGGAGATATACCATGTGACAAAATCTACGTGAACATGAGAGGGCTTAAAACTAAAGATGGAATTGTGTGTGGGGATATCGACTAACTACATGTACATCAGCTGTTGAGATCGAAGTGGATCACAGTTAGGAATCAATCCATTGCATCGTGGATCATTTCATGTCTTCTACAAGAAATGACCATAGTTAGTGATCGAAAAGTTCCATCCGGCACATAATGGTGAACAGAGAGAATGAACCCAATGACCCAAAGTAAGCGACAAAGACGCATGCGGACATATGCAAACGTTTTGAAGATTTGATTGATTGATTATTATATATTTTGGTACTCCACGAGAATATTCACTCATACGGAGACGTCACCAATGCGCGGTGAAGGGCTGCAATTACTAGTACTGCTCGCTGCGCACTCAGGGTTTCTTTGAGCAGGGAGGGATCTTTTTCGTGCCACACCTCTGTGACACGGGACATCGGTCGGTTTTTCCGGTCTCATCGAATGACCGCCCTCATTCAGTCGCCTCCCCTTACACAACGCAAGGGGGATGCTGGATGCCTATTCTAACCCGGAACCCCACGGGTGTAGACTTGACATAATGCTGAAGATCAAGAGTCATAATAATATGAAAAGAAGACTAGATATTACATATATGACGATAATAATGTACAACTTATTTAGGGCCAGAACGGATCGGTGTAATGACGAAGAGGTAAATTCAACACACTCAACAGAAAAGAAAGCAAGATTAAAGAACTAAGACTTGAAAAGTCTTTCAAAGCAAAACTGCAACCATAAAAGAAAGGGAATAATTTGGCAGTTCAACAGAGAGGACTAGATCCGGACTTATATAATCAAATTAAAAAGAGAGGAACAAATAAAGAATGCAAGAAAAAAGACATTAGCTAGATTTCAGTTCGAAAAAGATTAATTAAAGTTCACGAAGAAGTTCCAGTAGAAATGAAAGCAAGAAAAATTAGGAAAGCCATCAGATTAAAGTTGAAGAATTCTATAAACCACCTGTTCAGATCCATATTGAAATTTTGACTTAACGTTTTGATAAAATGTAGCAGCATTAGAACCATCTGTCAGCAAATAATGAGAAACGTCTGACAGACAGAAGGCCAAAGCTGTATCAGCACAAGAACTCAATGGGATAACTAAATAAGTATACAGCAGGGACTATTCTAAGGTTTATTTTCTAAAATAGGTCATGAAGACCATGAAAAGGCAAAAATGACGAACAGTGATCAACCAAGTCCCAAATGGAATATCAAACAAGAATTGGCCAAACACAGACTCCTGGGTACGCCAGAGGTGGGATCAGGTGCCTAGGAGGAGTAAACATTCCCTGTCGACAGGTCACACCCGCCGTGAGCCCATTGTCTTGATCAGGTATACGGAGTATTCCGTAGTCAAAATCAGTGTACATGTATATAGAACGGCTTAATAATTGCTATGAAACACGTCAGACAGTATTTTATCCAATGGCAAATTGTATGGGCAATGCGATTCGTCTGGAAGGAAGACAACATACAAAATATATAAAACATCAGAGGGTTGTTTTTACATTAAATACGAAGGACAAAAGGAATTTTGCCGTTTCTCATAATTTCACCGTTGAGTGTGGAATTCTAAAAATTCTTCATCTTAAACACAGAACAGTTTCTTCTAGCCAGCTAGGTAAAAGCATCATCACAGAAGCAAAGGAAACAGTTCTGCAGTTTGGTTTAATCTGGAAAATGTTGATCAATCAATCCCATACTAACTGATATAGAACATTATCAATTCTGAATAAGATCACATTCAAATACCGATAAGAACCTAAACAAAAACAAAAATACAAAAACAAGATGCTAATATCAGGAGATTGGAATCATGGACGTAGGAGCCAGGGGGGAGGGGGGTATGTTTTGCCCCCACTTTTTGTCAAGTAACTTTTTTTTTCTGCATGATGACACAAATTTAACATTCCCCCCCACATTAGTGATTTAGAATGGTGCCCCCCCCCCCCCCCCCCCGCCCCACTTTCGGTGATATTACAGAAGTTTAGCCCCCCCCCCCCCTACATTTATGTGTGTATTAGCTTTGTTTATGTTGTTTGTTTTTTGATGTTTTGCGTCGTCAATCATTTATTCTTGAGGTTTGTCCCCCCCCCCCCTCATTCAGTGGATTTTTTAAGAAAGCCCCCCCCGCCACCTACATCAGCTTTCGTGGTGATTTACAGAAGTTAGCCGTCCCCCCCACCCCCCCCCACACACTACACATTTAGTGTTTGTATTAGCTTTTTTGTTATTTGTTGTTATTTGTTTGTTTGTTTGTTTTTTGCTTGTCACATTTTGGAGGTTGCCCCCCCCCCCATTCAGTGATTTTTTAGATGTGTTTGTCCCCCCCCCACAACTTTCGGTGATTATTTAAAGTTAGCCCCCCCCCCATTTATTGTAGTTTTTTTTCTACTTTTCACCTTATTTTGAAGTTTGCCCCCCCCTTCTAAAAAGTCCTACATGAAGTAGTAATAAGCTCTATCATTTTAGCAATTCTCTGTGTAATGGGAGTGAAATATTGATAAAAGCTAGAACAAAATAGATTGATTGAATGATTATTTATTGTTTTACGTCCCACTGAGAATTTTCACTCATATGGAGACGTCACCAATGCCGGTGAATGGCTGCACAATTTAGGCCTATGCTCGGCACTCGGGACCTTTGAGCTGGGAGGGATCTTTATCGTACCAAACCACTGCTGTACACGGGGCCTCGGTTTTTGCGGTCTCATCCGAATGACCGCCCCATTCAGTCGCCTCAAGATTACGACACACAAGGGGATGCTGAGGACCTATTCTAACCCGGATCCCCACGGGTAAGAACAAAAAAGACAAGATAACAAAAATGCGTATCGTCATCTATCAAACTGCAATATGTCTGACCACCACAAATGAGTCACTTCTGTATATAATTTGGGTAATAAGAGCGATAGAGGAAGTTGTTACTTGGGTAAGAATTGAATTAAATCAATGAGGAAGGAGAGGTTGATAACACAAGGCATAGCATTTTTATAGTATTAGTCCCCTACCGGTTGATAAAAATCATTGGACCGCAACAATATTCAGTACAGTACATGGGTTATGGTGAGGAAATTAACGCTATTTTTCTATGTCCAAGGGCGAAAAGTTGGTGGACCGATCAAAATTGATATGTATATTGTTACGACGAAACAATGTACCAGATATCAAATAAATTCATGTACCTGCAAGCACAACAACAAAGTGCGGAAAACTGATAATTTATGCAAGTTTTCTAAGCCAAGGGGCCATAACTTAGTGAAAAATAAACGGACCGAAAAGAAAACGAAATTCAAACTTGATATGGCAAAGCAATGTACCTAATACGAAATAAAAATCCGCAAGAACGGAGAAAAAAGTGAGGAAATATGTTGTTCGATAAAACAAGATACCATTGGGTTAAATATTAAATACAAGTAGATTGATTGGATTACTAATTACGTGCCGCCATTAGACCGGCGTGAAATTCTAATATATATTACACCGTCTCTTCATACAAGTGTTATTAATCGCGATGTGATAACGCCCGTCAATGAACTCTGACCAATAACGAAAGTTTCACCCCTTTGTTTATCAGTATACTAGTTCAATACAGAACTTCAGTTAAATGAAGATGGTTAGGACCGGACATGACGTAACAATATATTATGGTGTAAAGTTTCAGATATTTCAATATCAATTATAAAAGAAACCAATCAAAACTACATACGATTCGATTGAAAAAGCATCAACCCCCTTCACTGTTTCACAGCAATTGGAGATCTTGATCATAGTTAAAATTCTACATACAATACGGCGATGACCTTTGTGGAATATCGGCACCCTCCGGAGGGATGTTTTGCCATTCATTATATTTACATCACTTCATTAAACTTTCATCACATTCTTTCTCTATTGATAAACTCTAAATATCAATTACATACAAAACTTTGTTGATTTGATTCTGTGGAGATTTGCCAGGCGCTCTTCAGTAGGTGTATTTCCGTTATAATGATACAAAGTGGTATAAAATATATGTTATTGATATTCCCGCTAGAATGCCAGTGGTGAGGCGTTTTATTGGATTACAGTCTTCTATACACTCTGTGTAATGCTGACCAGACTATCGAGTTATCGACGAGACCGTGATTTATATATTATTGTGGGTTAAATTGTATATGTACTGAATTCCATACTTTTACACAGAGGTTTATCCATATGCATGCGTGTTTATAGTTGCTAAGTGGCTTGCTTCCCAATATAGAGGTCTCGGGTTCGATTCTTAGAAAATCAAAAGTGTCTTTACAAATGGTATTCTGTGTCACGGAAAGGGATGATGCAATGGAGAACCCTCAATGTTACGGCCCTTAGCATCATGGATTGTTCCCCTTGACCCATAGATATTATATTAAACAAGAGGCCCATAGGCCTTAACGGTCACTTGCATTTTTAGTTCTCAATAGGGTTGTGTTCATATATTATCATATTTCAAAATATGCATACAGAATTGCGAATTTAACATTTTGTCAAATACACAAGACGATTATCATTTCAATCTCAATGTTGTTAATTAACAGTTCAAAATTTTTAAAAGAAAATAGAAAACCATATTGCTACTTTAATGCAGAGTGAAGCTTGACCTTTTGAACCCAAATCCATTAAGAGATCATCATCGACCCATGGGTAGTTAATATACATGTATTGATATTGATGATTCGATGTGAAAAGTACAACGCTGAAAGCCAGAAACCATATTGCTACTTTGATTTTCGACCCCAAATTGATAAAGAACATTTTCATTTCAAGGGTAGTCTATAGATATGGTGATGCGCTTGACCCTTGACCTGAATTCGATAAAGAACATCTTCATCTCATGGGTAGATCATATGCATGATATGGTAACTCTAGTGGAAAAGTGCTAATATTTTTAATGCCTGAAAAACATTCTGTTTACAGACGGACAGACAGACATCCAGATTCCGTACTTTCCCCTCCCAAACTTGTTGTGGGGGGTTACAATTAAGATAAAGACTCCATGTTCATTTCAAATATACATTTTAGTTTCAAAATTAAATTTGAAATGCATTAATGGAGATGTTTTTCAAATGTTTTACACATATACACTATTGTACCAAGTTTTGGCCCCGCCCTGGGGTCAGAACCCTTTTCCCCGGGGATCACCAAATTTACAATTTTGGTAGAGGCCTTTCCTGGCTCTACATTCACTATGCATTTAGTTTCTCTCAGGCATGTGCAGTTATAAGAAGAAGATTTTTGAAAAATCAGTCACTTTTGCGCAGTTTTTGCCTTGCCCCCAGGCCCCAGGGGTGCAAGAGATCTGAAATTAACAATTTATTGTGCTCCTTTTCCCCAAAAATGTTTCATACCAAATTTAAAAAAGAATATTGGAAAAGGTATGACAAGAAGAAGTTATTAAATGTTCAATTGTTAACACATTTTCAACATTAAACATTTTAGCCCCACCCTGAATACCAAAACCCCTTACCCTAAGATCACGAAATTTAACAATTATGATAGAAAAACTCCATGCTCATTCCAAATATCCATTTAGTTTAATTACTATCAACAGCATTTAAAGATGTTTTTTCAAATGTTTTACACATTATACACTATGTACCAGTTTGGCCCCGCCCTGGGGTCAGAACCCCTACCCCGGGGATCACCAAATTTCAATTTTGGTAGAGGCCGTCCGCTCTACATCAATATGCATTTAGTTTCTCTCAGGCATTTGCGGGTTTGCTAAAAGAAGGATTTTTGAAAATCGGTCATTCCTTGGCAGAGTCTTTTGCCTTGTCCCCCAGGGGTGCAAGAGACCTGAAATATTACCAATTTATGCCCCTTGTCCAAAATGCTTCATTACCAAATTTGAAAAGAATTGGAGCGGTATTACAAGAAGAAGTTAAATGTTTTCAAATGTTAACGCACGACGGACGTCGCACGACGACGGACGAAGATCAATTGCAATAGGTCACCTGAGTTTACTCAGGTGACCTAAAAAAATTGGTTCAGTCATTCCAGAGGAAAAATTATGTGAACATTTCACAGACATTCTACATAAGTTTGAACAAGACAAAAACGCACGCAGCACTTTCTGGCGTGAGGTGTGTTACAGCTTTAACATACGAATAAAGAACCGTTAAAGTTGGTCGCTGCATCTTTCACTTTGGTCTGAATACATAGAGGATCACACTTTACGAATGAGTGGATATATCAGACCTTGAAAAATAGTAATAATATATTTCAACAGAAACCATTATTCCATTTCATTCTCACGGTGATAAATCACACTTTCCCCATGCCTAATTATAGACTTACATTATTACATAACAAAAACTGCAAACGCTAATACATATGTATAGGTTTTACTTTCAATATTTTGGCGCCAACAAAAGTTTCTAAATGCATTTGTTTGTACAAAAGCACTTCTGTATCTTATTTCGCACAATGAACACCTGGGGAAGAAGGAAATCGATGAAATATCTTAAAAGACACAAAAATACCAGTTTCAGAAAGTACGCCCTTATTAATCCGAGCACAAAAAGGACACACACCAAAATCTAATACATCCAATATAAAAAACATACTTAAATCAATAAAACAGAATAGTTAAATTTTGACAACAAAAATTAATTAAAAACCATATTAGATTAAGCGTAAAAAAGTCTGAAGTCAAAGACAATTTCAAAATTGAATTTCTTATAAAGGGCTGGATATAACACATTTTTGAATGCATGTGAATTATTTAGGGGAGGTTTATTCAGTCCGGACAATGCCTAAATTTAAGGAAATACAATATAATACTTCTAACACATGTTACAACCAAAAACTATCGATAAACAATGCTTACCCAAACATAGAACATCCAGCCACTGAATTGGATACGCACAACAAAAAATGGGAATACTCACTATTGGCATACAACGACGGACTTTCTGGATCATCTTCCAAATTGCTAACAATCATATAATAATAAAAATACTAATAAGTAACAATATATTACAATATAAAGATATTAAATTTAATGCTTTGGGAAAGCGGAACCAATGTTACTTAATACTAACAAACAATAGAAATATAAATAATCAATAAATAATGGAGTTTCTCAATTTGAAATGGAAACAAGAAATATAATTGGATGTGAAATGCCACATTATGAATATCTCAGCAGTTTTGAACCCAACTCACAGTGATAGCAGTAGAACCAAGGATGACGTATATGTATTTCAGGGGCACTATTTGCCTTACATATACCTCTTCCAATTGTGCTTAGCAGCCTATGATATTGCTAGGAAAAAAATGGCAAAAGTTTAATTGTTCAAAAAACCCCTATTAAATGAACATACCCTTTAAAGAGCATCATGTTACATAACCAACAATGGCAACATTACTGACAAACCCCTCCCCCTGGATTTCATAACAATATACCTTAGTAATTGAATAATAATTATGATACATAATGTATAAATGTTCGGTCAGCCAGCAGAAGTCGAACATAGATGACCAATTACACAGAGAGGAATTTTCATAGTTTGAAATTTGGGAGTCAGACGTGTTTAAAAAACTTGCTAAATTAGAGGAAAATCCGCTAAAAGACCACAGTAAGGATTTTGAGATTTCTCCATTAAAATATCACCGCAACGTCCTCCTTTTTCCTGTTTCTGCTAGTTATAGAAGACTTCAAATTTGGCCTAATTTTTGGTTTTAAATTAATTTCTTCTATTATTCAAATCACATGAATGAAAAGGGGGACCATAAAAAAAACTGAGCTAAAATAAAATTATTACTAAAATATTTGTAAAAAAAAACTAATTATTTGTAAATGTGGAATGTCACTTATAACAAATTAACTTTAAATATCCAAATCCTGCGGGATTGTTAAAGATAAAAGTTGTGACATTGTAAAACGACGTCTACTATGCATACGAAATCAACAAATCCCTTAATCTAGTGGGACGTACAATCGTCAAATAATATAAACAACAGAAATATCGCGAAACCGATTTCAATAATGACTGTTTAGGAAGTTATATTCTTAAATTTAACGTGTTTTGAGATAAGTAAGTAAATAAACTTCCTAAGTGGCAAATTAAAACAAGTCAGCATCTTAAAGTGGCTAATAAAACAGATTTAAATATTACTTTTCATGTGTTCCACTTAGGTTAGATTCTTTAAATATAGAAAATGTGATAAACAAGAGAGTTTCCTCACATGTTAACATGACATTTAAACCAACAGATGTATTATATCAGAAGAGGTTCTTAATGGAAAGACCACGCCAGCTCTATCCAGACAAATTACAGACTTATCATACTAAATTCAAGACTTAAACACTCAAAATTTTAATAGCATAGAATCCAATGGACTCTTAAACCTTTCAGTCGGAAAGACAAAGCCATTCCAGAAAAATACACTAAAACTTTACCATACAACCACCGACATATAGATTTCCTAATAAGAAAATGATAACTATATGCACAAAAGAAATATCAATGTAAGGTGAATATTTCAAATGAACAAACCAAAATGTTAATTTCATATTACCTGCACTCTTTCCAATGCACATAACTCACTTTGTCTGGTTAATACTTCAAATGTAGATGAAACGTGTAACAAATTGTTACATATATCTGCAATTTGTCGCAAGTCCTTACAACTAACACACTACTCCCTATATCACAGATATCAAATGGAGGTTACTCTGGCAGGAGAATTCCAATCCTACAAGCTTGTCCAGTAAAATAAACAAACAGCTCTCGTGCCCACCACTTGATTCAGTAAATGCATTGTGGACGGTAAATTCGAACTACTAATCCAGCACTCCAAATCAATGTCCTTATTTAATACCGCCCTATTATAATGAACGTTATCCTGTACTGTACACCAAACATTCCCGTTTTATACGCAATTTACTCGCATCTGCCACTTTCCGATAATACCACGTTCGTTACCCCTTGGCCTAAATATCCAAACCAATTATCGCACAACAGTTGTCTTTGAACAGCCTTTTAGACTATTCCCCGAAATGTCGTGTCCCCGTAACATTGTAAGGTTCATCCATACTGATTCGGCGTAACTTTCCATCGGATCCGAAGATAAGTATTTATTTTACGGACATTACCCTGCAACAGAGATTTCAAATGAACGGAGATATACGGAAACATACTCTGATATGAATCGGGCAAAATCAAAGGGAATTCAGAAAATGAATATAAAATTACAACCTAACCAGTTAAAAATGCTATTAAGAACCTTCCTGAAAAATGACAAACAGTTCTCCTATACAGTAAATACCACAAAATGGTCGGATTGACGGCAAGAATAAAAAATTGGCAACCAGCAGGGCGGTGAAACCACCCATTAATGACCCTGTCTAAGCGTCTTGTTACTTGCCCAGCCCTCCTCTTTGTATGAGAAGAGTGTTTCTGTTACCACGAAACTTAAATAATGCATCACAGTGAAATTCTCCTTAAAAAACGAGTTGTTATTCCATAAAAAATGGTTGGCCTAAATCTATACCAACATGCATTTCCTGCTTCTTCCTTCCTTTGAACTATTATCCTTTACTTACTACAGTTATCACCGCAACCACCATTTTGAGAATTACCATTAGATGTGTTCCAGTAACCTCACTTTCCTTGCTATGTCGTGGGTAATAATAACGAGTAAGACGGAGAGATAAAGAGAAATTTTCAAAGCGGCCTCATGTCATACTACCAGGCTGCAGATATAATGTCCTCTTTTTGCAAGACGCAAGATGAACCACGCCAAATACGAAAAAGGTACACAAATATTACAATCGCCAATCAAATGGAATATAAAAAAAAGGACAGAAAGAGTTGCATAGATTAGATAGAAGCAACCTAATCCTATTTCTTGACTTATTAAGCACAGGAATCAAGGCGGGCCTTCTTCTGGCTTCCAACCCAATAAGGGTGCGACATAAATAATGAAATCACGACGAGGATAAAAATCACAACGACTAGCAATTGCATTTACGGCCCATCCTCGAGGTGTACGCTTCACTTGCATACTTAAACGGCCGCAAAGTACCTCACAACAAAGATATCTGTCGACAATTATCAATGCACAGATTCAAAATAGAAGCAAGGGTACACAAATAAGCCTCCAGACGTAAAAATTATCACCACATAATATCTCCAAAAATCCGAGGCCAGTGACCGCTGCCTTCCCGGTGGCGGCAAAATGGCATGACTTAAAACAGACTACACAACAGTGATCGCACAAGATACTTGCTAAGGAAAAATGAGGGAAGATCTAGATGGAGTCTAATAAAAGTTTTATCACCACAATCCTACGGCAATGATCTCATCCAACGAGTTGACCTATGATAAGGTTGCCAAATCAAACATTAATATAAGAAAGAATAACAGGTAAATCGCAACTACCGTTCCCAGGTGTGTACGGATGACTCCGGTCTTCCAACTGTCTGTTC
The DNA here is from genome assembly GCA_903981925.1 of Ostrea lurida. Taxonomy (NCBI): domain Eukaryota; kingdom Metazoa; phylum Mollusca; class Bivalvia; order Ostreida; family Ostreidae; genus Ostrea; species Ostrea lurida. The sequence goes on along the minus strand of CAJDSM010036418.1, from coordinate 2,242 downwards.
CTGGACCAAGTGGAGAAACTTACAAAAAACAAAACGGTAGTACTTTAAGATAGAAGATAACAACACATAAAATTTGAGCAGAATACACAATGGACCGGTTTGATATTGATAGAAGCGCCGAAAAAGTAATATATCTTCACCATTCGTCTGCTTTCATTAAATTAGATTAAGATTAACACCTAAAAATGCAAATATGTATTTCGATCCGTTGATAATGCTTTTTATACAATTCCTGCAAATTATCTAATCACAAAAAGTACTTGTTCGCTTCCATTGAAGCACTTAACAATATTGTGAGATAGCTACACAAGATGATTAAAGAAAAAATTGTAAAGTCTGTAACTAGGCGACTGTAATAGTGTCCAAATGGACTCGTTCGCTGCTTATAGAAACAAATCGTTTATGCAATCACTCTCCAGTTGAATAGCGTATTTTCAATCCAGAAAATCAAAATACAAGAAGAGAAACCTCAACTCTTATATCTGCTTCTTTAGGTGATAGAGATAATTACTAAAGGTATATCCACTGTAAATAATCACTCACAATGGCTGTAAAATGCATCGGGAAGTTAAACACATCCACTTGAACATAATAAACTATTCCCTTTTCTCTAAAGAACACGTTATTTGAATGTTCCTCCACACAAGGTCTCTTTTCTGAATTAGAATTCTTAAGAACTTCTACCTAAATCCATTAGTGGCACAAAATACGGACGAGACAACGCATTCGATGAAACGCCATCTGTCTGAGCATACAGTCCACATTTCCGGTAGTAATCCACACCAACCATAGTCCAAATCAACTACCACTGTACTTCATTCTTCAACTTTGTAATTGTATATATTTTGTGTGTGTAAGTTTCAGGTTGTATTATCACAGGAGGGAAAAAAATTCATGAGAATTGTAAGTAATCTAAGTCTATAGTATTTTGTAGAATAATTGAAACTCTCCAACCTTGGTCAATAGTTGTTATAATTCTTGTTTATTGTGAACCTATGGTTAAATTCCATTAACCACTTGAACTTTCTCAGTTGACGGACCTGCATGAAGAGTATATTTATGAATTATAAGTTACTTAAAATATACCGTAAAATCTAAATTTACTTAAAACGATATGTTTCCTCTCCTTCCACTGAAGGCCGCTGGAAGAGCACTTTTGTATGATGAAAAATCAATAATATTTCCTTATAATATAATCGGCCACGGAGCAAAACAAGAGTGAATGTAATTTTAATATGCGCAAGAAATAAGTTCAGTTCAAAAAATAAAACGTAAGAAAAGACATAATACTTACGGCATGATGATTGCGTAAAGAGGTTAGAGACTGAATTCAATCATTATTCTGAGCCAAATGACATCATCTTCTCATCTCATCTAAAATACCAACAAATGGGAACACGTCGTTACGCAATCAACAGTAATCAATCCTAACAGCAACACTGAATTGAATAGAATAAAAGCATCATTGGGAAGCCAATACAACAAAAATTATTGCCCATAAAACGAAACCACATTATGACAATGTACAAAACATAACTGCTATGACCCTTTGGTTACGACTTCTGTTGCTCCAAAGATGCTTTTCACATCTTTACCATGATTGTGCCAGATGTCCGTGAATATGATTAAGAAACATGTGTATGAAAAAAGACAACGTGTCACTATTAGTGTTGCAGTTAAAAGAAAACATTTCTAAGGCCATTAAACATGGATTAGAGGCGTGAGCTAAATATTCATTTATGATTCACAACCTTTTAAATGTACGTATACATGTAACGTTGCACACACAATACACAACTGCACATCTGTCGTGCTGCTTACAAGGTTGCTCATTTCTCATTCAATGAAATTAATATCTCTCT
>CAJDSM010036413.1:453-14320 GCA_903981925.1 Ostrea lurida | reverse complement strand
CTGCCTTAAATATCCCAATACAAAACAGACAAACAAAATCATCTAGACATACTTAGGTTTTCCAACTGTATGTTTAATATGTGGTCCTTCACTATATCTATTAAGGTTACAACACGACAAGCAGACTTTCCAAGATGTCTACAATGTCGTTAAGAGTCTTAACATTTGATTATGATACATTTACGTAGAGCGATTTCGACCCAAATATTTTTTTTCTTCTCTGGAATTGGAACTGGATTTCAATAACCACTGGGTGTTAGTACCAGCCTGGCGCGACAGTCGCCCAAGTGCAGCATCAGATTTCCAAACGTTGCGGTCAGCCGTGCCATTTCCGAGGCCGCGCGGGGAGGTGGAGAGATCGCACGGGTTCTGAACGAGTCTTACGTCACTCCAGTGCGAGGCTGGTGCCACTTAACTGCAATTTTACTGTCGCAAAACGACAAGTCGCCGGGGTGGTACGGGGGTAACCGCTATGATGCGAGTCTTTCTCCCCTGTGGCAAACCGCCAGTATCACACTCGCGCGAGACGGGCGACATGTCTGTCACAAGCCATCACGGATTTGATCAAAGACGGTGTTTTGGTGACAATAATTAGTGTGATCGCATGGGCGGACCGTGTGTTTATCGTGCCACAATGTAGATTTGAATTTTGGGCCCCAAATCGTCATTTTAGTGCGGGAGTCGCTCATTTGTGACTAAGGCATAACTATGTCTCACTAGAGGATTTTTCATATTTTTGTGAGATAAAAAAGGGAAAAAAGCAAATAGAGATTCATCCCATCAAATCAATTAGGTTAAGAGATGAATTTCCAGCTAGACCACTTAAGTGTTGCCCATTGACAGACACTTTGAGTCATAAATCTGAAGGAAGTGTCTGTTGGAAGCATCAAAATCTCGCTACTTCCTTAGATTTAATTATTCTTCAGAAAATCGTCACCTCCAGCACATCTTACCTATTGTGATATTTGCTTTCAGATAAAAATGAAACAGGAGATGAAGAAAAAGAAGGACGCGGTAAAGGTACTAATGTAAATGTATCACATATACTGTTAAGGGCTTCAATTTCGTGGATAGTAAATATAGTAAATATTCTCATCAGAATGACTGTCCCATTCAGTCGTCTCTTACGACTAGCAAGGGGATGCTGGGAACTTATTTTAACCCGGACGTCAACGAGTTTTCACCCATATCACCTATGTTGATAGCTGATACTGACTTTGGTTCACTGGATGTGAAACATTTCAAAAATAATTTTTCATCAGCGATGCTTGAAACCCAAAAGTATGGAAAGGACAATGAAATATTTACATTTGCAACTGTTTTCTCCGACATAACACTATTACGAGCAATACGTATTTACCACCCATAAATACCTATATGGGGTCACCAGAGGTCACAAGCTGTGCGTATGAATATGTGTTGAAAAGTAGGTTACTGTACTAACTTTTTACTAAGTAGATGAAATCAACACCACAAAATATTTTGATGATTTTTTTTTCCTGTCAGTAGACTTTATCAAAAAATAAAAATATTTATAAAACACTGTCTTACTTATGTATGGGTGGGTATTAAAATGTATGACAAAAACCGGGGGAAGCATACTTGACCGGGCCACAATGACACAAACCACAAAGATATCATCCAAACAGAGGATTTTACAGACAATCGCTTCCTATTTCAAATGTGCTCCATCTTCGCCTGTTATACTGCGGCAATGTGTGTGGTACAATCTTTCAATTCATTGCATTTCCCGTGGCTTAGAATTTCACCATCACAGGCATCAGTTATTATTTTTCACTTTCAAAAATATAAAAATGGCCTGGAATACGCAACACTTCGTCATGAAACATAACAAAAAAAATTCCAAGGTAGAATTGGATGTCAAGAAGCTCCATACGACAAACGAATTTATGAAATTCATTATTCCAGGAAGCGATACATATCCAATAAAAATGCTTCACCTGCTGATGAGCAAAACGGATCAAAATGCTACACAGCCATGATTGATGATGATGCTAGTTTCCAGTCACGCCAGATCATGTTTATATCGGGCCATCGAAGCGAGGCGTCGTTGAAAACCTGTAACAGAAATTTATAGACTCGACAGAAGCGTTCAGTGAGCTCATGTTTGTCAACAATTACAAATCCAGACCGTTACCTACCTTCGTCTGCTATGACAGTTCTTTCAGTAGATTCATCTGCTTCCTCTGGCCTGTATGTGAATAATTTGCCTACATCTGACGACTGCCGCCCTGTCCTTCATATTCCCTCAACTCAGTCTTTTATGAACTCCGTAATGTCCACGAAATATCTCTCAAAATCAGTATTCAACAACTGTCTTCTTTTCAAAAATGACACCGCATAGCAACTGTTAGTGTAACGTTGCGCACACCCCAAACTTTCACCAGAATTCAAATTATCAGTTTTTTGCAAAATTAGACATAAGGAACTCAGTTTTCAATCACAACTTTTTGAAGAAATGTATATGTCTTTGTTTATATATTTGCTTTTTAGCGTCCTAATAATTAAAACAGCTCTTCATTTCATGAAACTTTGTTTTGTGTTTTCGTCATTTTGTACGAAGCGTTTATGCACAAGAGTCGGCAATTTTATCAAAAAAATAAAAATGTATGAGAAATGCAGGGTGACTACCACTGAGCTTCACGAAACATATGAAATTGACGACTATTCATTATATCTGCCTTAATATCCCAATACAAAACGGACATACAAAATCATCTACACAGACTTAGGTTTTCCAACTGTATGTTTGATATGTGTTCCTTCACTATATCTATTAAGGCTACATCACAACATGCATACTGTCCAAGGTGTCAACAATGTCGTTTAGAGTCTTAACATTTGATTATGATACATTGTAACGTAGACGATTTCGACCGCAAATATTTTTTTTCTTCTCTGGAATTGGAACTGGATTTCAATTGGTATTCAACTATTAACCTTTGGAGCAAAAAATCCTAGTGCAAAAACATATAGATCTGACGTGACAACTAAGAAAAAATATATTTTCTAATTCATAATGCCTCAGTCACAATTAGAATACGAGCCCCATACCGCCGACCGACCACTGATTTTTCGTGGGTTTCGCACCACTTCCGCGCGATTCTGAGAGTCCTGCATCACAATGGCATTGAACATTATGGGTGTGTGAGAGCTACGACCGGTTTAACTTTTTAAAAATAGTTTTCGAGATCGCTGAAATCGCGGAGGAGGTGGGGAGGCTCAGTGGTAGTACCAGCCTGGCGCGACAGAGATGAATTTACAGCTAGACCACTTAAGTGTTGCCCATTGACAGACACTTTGAGTCATAAATCTGAAGGAAGTATCTGTTGGAAGCATCAAAATCTCGCTACTTCCTTTGGTTTAATTATTCCTCAGAATATCGTCACCTCCAGCACATCTTACCAATTGTGATATTTGCTTTCAGATAAAAATGAAACAGGAGATGAAGAGAACATACAACTTCTTGAAGGAAAAGAAGGAAGCGGCAGGGGTACTAATGCAAATGTATCGCATATACTGTTAAGGGCTTTAATTTCGTGGATAGTAAATATAGTAAATATTCTCATCAGAATGACAAGCAAGGGGATGCCGGGAACTTATTTTAACCCAGACGTCCACGGGTTTTCACCCATGTCACATATGTTGATAGCTGCTACTAATTTTGGTTCACTGCATGTAAAACACTTCGAAAAATAATTTTTCATCAGCGATGCTTGAAACCCAAAAGTTTGGAAATGACAATGAAATAATTTTATAGAAAAGTCCTTAACAGTTTAAAACGCCAGTTAAGTGATTTCAAGGTAACGCGGTATGAAAGATTGCTGAATAATATTCTTACATCCATGTATATTTCTACACGCTTAAGAAACTTCATTTCCTTCTATATTAATTTAATTGTTCATTGCTTTCTTTTTTATATAGACAATTCCTGGGAAGATTCCACGTCAATCACTACGGAGGATGAAAAGATTAAAAGTAAGATACGTGCATACGCCTTTGAAATTCTTAGAATGGATATTAAGCTTTGTTATCTAGACAATGTGTTTTATTATATACCCATCAATGATTCGAGTGTTGATAAGGTAAAATGCTCATAGTGTGATCCGACTTTCGAATCCCCATAGTGTCGTTTTCCGATTCCCTATCATTATTCTCTAAAACTGATGACGCCACAATGCATCAACGCAACATGTTTGGGGAGGATGTCGACTGCATCATAAACAAAAATGTGTATACAACAAAAAATTGCACGGTATGTTTGTGTTTTTTGATATATTTGGATCACATTTACATGTATCTTATAAACGTCGATTCAATAAGATATGTGAGGGAGTATATAATAAATTTATCATTACTGTAGTAACTTGATCCGAAAAGTTGGGTCACGTCTCGTTGACAGGCGTCGTGCCTCGTGGGATCTGATGATACGCGCCTGTCAACTCGACGTGATCTGACTCTTTGGAGCAAGTTACTGTAGTAATAATATATATTTATTTCTTCTTATTCAAAGAGATTAAATTTAAGATACTTCCATTGTGACTTTTGAACAAGTTATTAGAGGATACCAAAGCTAGTCCACTCTTGGATTCTTGAACACCAGTATAATATAGGCTGAATGCTCAAGATTTGTGATGTGGCCCTATTACGTCCCTTTAAACCACCCGGATTACGAAAACGTTAAGTTATCCTTCCGAATCTTGGACCGTTTCCTTAAAGCTGAAATTCAACTAATACAAGGAATACTAATGCATCGTAAACATAACGAGTAAAGGCGAAAGATAAACAAACAGTGACTTCAATCTCGTAAGTCCTAAAATACTAATAGAACAAAAGAGTTGTGCAATCACGGACCCCTGGACACACCCAGAAGGTGGGATTTCAGGCCTAGGAGAGAAGCATCCCTGGTTGACCGTCACACCCGCCGTTGACCTACATGGGCACGGGAATCATAATCGACTAATCGCAATCGATTGTAATCATTCACTTTTTTTTCGAAGATAATGACGAGTAATCTGTAATGAGTATTTTCAAATTACTGTAATCGTTAATGTTAACGGATTAACAGCTTATATGTTGCGTGAATTATATGCACTTTTTCAATTACACTCCAATTACCTTCTATCGACAATATTGTCATGTTAAGTTATTGAAATCATAGTTCCTGTTGCCAAGACTGTTTGAAATAATGAATCAGTGTTGGTACTCTTCATCAAAATTTAAATAGCCTAAGGATTATCTACCACAGATCTTATACCCTACACCTTCACATTGAAGTGTACAGAATAATTATTTGAATTCTTTATTACAACCATATTCCAGCACATAATGGAGGAGTTCTGATATCAGTATGAAACCGATTTGTCTTTATAAAAAATTCACGATATTGGTACACCATTGGATTCTTTTAAAGTGCAAGACATCTGCTAGTTTTTATGCATAATGACTATATCCCACGCCTCCTTTCAGCTCCACTTGGAAAGATTTTCCAGCATTTGCTGGAATAATCTCTCTTGCCTGACAGGATGCAGACTGAAATCGATGCAAACTTTTTACAAAAACTCTGATATTAATCGAATTCGTAATTGACTTGCAGAGATTTTTATATTTTCACAAACCGAGTGGTATTTGTTGTTCACAAAATTAAAATCTAGACAGCAACCATTGTCATTTTCAGTCAAAGTATAACGATTATAATCGATACATTCCTCTAAGTAATCAGATTGTAATCGTATTATCTGAAGACAAATCGACCGCTAATAGAATTAATAATCGATTTACATCAAAAACCCTCCCAAGTAAGCAATTTATAATCATGTTAATCTTCGCCTTTATTGTATTATTGTTAATTAATCGATTACGATTTGAAGTAATCGTTGCCACATCCCTAAACCATGTAAGCAACAGTCTTCTTTATACAAAGGTTTAGCCCTGTATTCCGCGATTACTTTTTCACATTCAAGTATCCACTCTGCCAATAACTTCATTGATAATAAAAAAGTCCGCCAAGAACAATGTATATCCACAAATCCTCGAATTAATAATGAAATTAAAAAGCCATGTGAAGAATTCAAATTTAACACAAATTGGGACTGTTTTCGTTTGTAGGGAGGTTCACATTGATTTAGATAACATGTATCACTCTGTCTGCCTGTCTGTGCTGGTCTGCGTATGTAAATATATAATTTAATATTCTACCACCAAAATGACTTTACAATCCGCAATTCATGTGTTAGATTTGTTGAACTGGCCAAGCACATATAAAATATAGTTTGCCAAGATAAAGGACGGAGCCTTTCAACACCAAAGCGTTTTGTTTTAAGTGCCCTTGAGTACCTAAAGAGTGCTGACAAACGGCAACAAAATAGTTATTCCTCTAAAGGAATACTGATCCGCAATTGTATGCACGTGTCTGTTTTGTAGATAAAAAATATATTGTATAGATTGTGATGTGTCGCTAGACAGGGGTTTACTATTCCTTTTTCTAACGTTCGCTTTCTTTCGACGTAATGAGGTTTGTGTGTCTGGAGAGTCTCTTGCAAAAGAGTAAATTCAGCAGGACTTCTGGAGAAACCAAACAAATCAACATACAACTTCGGTAAAACGATGAAATTACTAAGAAATCAAAAGCAATTCAACCCGTCCTTTCTAAACTATGTACTTATGATACATATCTGGTTGATATTCTTAATTGAAGACACACCAAAGACGAGAGTTTCAAAAGCGCTTTTTCAGCAATACCTAGATGAGAGGATTCAGGATGTGTGGCCCAATAAGCACTAATAAATCATTTTGGGAGGAGAACGACGTGGGGAAAAACAACACTTCTGTACCGACTTCAGGAAGAAGTCAAGACCCAGAAATAGTCGAAAAATCAACCAGAGGCTTAGACTACCCACACAGAAAAATCTGGATTTTATTCAACCGAAGGCCAAACCTACAGTAATCTATTTCTTCCTACCCCAGTTTTTACTCCCAAAGAATAAAGACTGTGAGAAATCTATTATTCTATCTATTTATCTGCATCTTTCCAGAAGCTGAATGAAGATAGCGGAACAAGCAATTTGGGCAGTGTGTCTCAACGGAATAACGGTCAGAGGGTAATCTACAACTTCAACACCCCGACGGTGACATTTTTATTCTATTGAGTATATCTTCTACTATACCAAAGACATATTATATTCCACTTGTTTGTGTGGACAAGAGTGGAACAGTACTCTTTATAACCTGTGTGCGATTACCAAATATTATCACTCAATCATATGTTGACTGATTTGTTTCATACCTTTGTGTACTAGACTCTCCATTTTCTTACTAGATGTTGACTACGGCAATCCCGCTTTACTTTATTTCGACTAAGGCCCACGGCGGTGTTAACCGAGTCAGCAAGGATGCTTACTCCTCCATGGCACCTGATCCTACCTTCGCCTTTGTCAGAGGTCCTGTGGCCCTAATCTCTCTCTTTCCTCCTCCCCGCTTGTACACCTCCGCTCCATCCCCGTGAGGCCTGTAGTTGTTGTATAGATGAATTAGGGCAACACGACCTCTGACAAAGCGAAGGTAGGATCAGGTGCCATGGAAGTGAGTAAGATCATCCTCTGACTGACCCCGGTAACACCCGCCGTGGGCCCTTATGTCGAAATAAAGTAAACGGGATGCCCGTAGTCAAATCTAGTAAAAAAATGACAGTCTAACAAAGGGTTATAAACAAATCAGTCAACACTATGACTTAGTGATAATTTGTAATCGCAAACAAGGTCTAAAAGTATATTCCACTCTGTCCACAACAAAACAAGTGGAATACTATATTCTTTGTTATAGTACAGATATATCAATAGAATAAATGTCACGTGTTGAATAGTTGATTAATACCCTCTAGACCGTTTTCCGCGAGACACTCCCAAATTGCTTTTCCCTTCTTCATCAGTTCTGAAAGATAGATAAATAATAGATATAGATTCTCAAAGATATTTATTTCTTTGGAGTAAAAACTGTAGGAAAATAATTACTTAGTTTGGCCCTTCGGTTACAATAAATCCAGATTTTTCTGTGTGGTAGTCTATGCCTCTGGTGATTTTATTCGATCTATTTCTTCTTGACTTCTTCTTGAAGTCGGTACAGAATGTTTTTTCCCCACTCCGTTCCTCCCAAAATGATCTCCGTGATATTGGCACACATCCACTGATTCCCTCTTCTAGGTATTGCTGAAAACGCTTTTGAAACCTCCTCGTCTTTTGGTGTAGTCTTCAACTAAGCGAATATCAACCAGATAGTTTTTTCCATCTAAATAATACGCTACTTTAATTAGGAGCTGTTGATGCTTTTGATTATCTATTCTTTATTACTCGATTTAACGTTGTACCAACGTTATGTTATGTTGATTTGTTTTGTTCCAGAAGTCCTGCGAGATTTATCTTTTCAAGAGACTCTCGAAACTTATCAAGCAACTAATAGTTATGTGCTATATAGAGCGAAACATTTAGACAACCAAGTAAATGAAGTCACCTCTCCAGTTAGCACCCAATAGACCATTTTATCTACACATCGACGTGCCACACATGGATCAGTTCCTCTTAGAGGACTAATCATTATTTGCTTTGCTTCTGTCACACGCATTTAGTAGCTCCAAGGCACTCTTAAAAAGAAGACTTAGGGTTTGATAAGGCGTCTTATTTGCACTTATCTTTATTTGCATACTGCCACAGTTGCAATACAAATCACCACATGATTGGATTGTAAAGTCATTTGTGTGTCAGAATTAATCAACTTTTATAATATTATATACGCAGACAGACAGACAGGCAGACAGATGTGATACATATATATCTAACTCAATGTGAAAACCTACCTACAAAACGAAAACAAGTCCCAATGTGTAAATTATGAATTCCTTCCACATGGGCTTTTAATTCACATTATTAACTTCGAGATGATCACTTGTCCATTTGAGCGACGTTTTATTATTCAATGTAAGTTAATTGGCAGAGTGGTATACTGGATATTGAAAATATACCGCGAATACAGGGCTGAACCTTTGTATCACGAAAGAATGTTGCTTATGTTTCCAGGTGGCACGATTATCTCAAAATCTTAATCGATTTAATAACAAATAATACAATAAGCGCGAAGTTTAACATGATTAATAATTGATTACTTGGAGGGTTTTTGTGTTAATCGATTATTAACTATTACGGTCATTTCTTTCAGTAATCGATTACAATCGATTACTAAGAGGATGTAATATCGATTAATAATCGATTACTTTGACGAAAAATGAAATGTTGATGTTAGATTTAATTTTGAACAAACAAATACATCTCGTTTTGTGAATATAAAATCTTCCTGCAAGTCAATTAGAATTACATTATATCATCAGGAGTTTTTGAAAAGTTTCATCATTCAGTCTGCATCTGTCAGGAAGAGAGATTCTTCCAGGCAATCGCTGAAAAATCTTTCAAATGGAGCTGAAACAGGGCTGGGCCTATAGTCTATTTAGCATAAAGAACTGCAATGCTTCTCACTTAAAGCATCCAATGGTGACCCATACTAGTATTTTTCTAAGACATGGTTTCATACTGATAATCAGAACTCCTCAACTTATGTGCTGAATATATGTTATATATCGAACTTCAAATTATTTACACTCAAGTGAATGGTAAACTACATGGTATTCCTTAGGCTTTATATTAAATTTTATGAAAGCAGTAAACCAACCACTGATTCATTAATTAACAGTCTTGGAACAGGAACTATATTTCCACTTAACAAGAATGACAATATTTTCACGAATAGAGTAATGAGTAATTTGAAAAAGTGAATTATAAATTACACCAACAAAATCAGCTTAATCGTAAATTACGATTACAAGTCAATTGAAAAATAACTTCAATTACAGATTACTGTCAATTACTTTTGAAAAAAAAGAGTAATGATACAATCGATTTACGATTACTCGACTTATGATTACCCGATGCCTGTAGGCCACGCGGGTGTGACCGGTCAACAGGGGATGCTTACTCCTCCATAGGCACCCTGATCCCACCTCTTGGTGTGTCCAGGGGTCCGTGATTGCCCAACTCTTGATTTTTGTATTATATTTATAGGACTTACGAGATTGATCACTTTTGTTATCTTTGCCTTTACTGTTATGTTTACGGCATTATATTCCTTTATTAGTGAATTTCAGCTTAAGGAAACGGTCACAAGATTCGGAAGGATTACTATTCGTCAATCCGCGGTGGTTTAAAGGACCGTGATGGGCAACATCCACAATCTTTAGCATTCAGCCTATTATACTGGTGTTCAAGAACTCCCAAGAGCTGGACTAGCTTTGGTATCCTCTAATAACTTGTTTCAAAAGTCACAATGGAAGTATCTTAAATTTAATCTCTTTGAATTTAAGAAGTAAAAATATATATTATTACTACAGTAACTTGCTCCAAGAGTTCAGATCACGTCGAGTTGACAGGCGCGTATCATCAGATCCCACGAGAGCACGCATCGCCTGTCAACGAGACTGTGACCCAACTTTTCGATCAAGTTACTCATAGTAATGATAAATTTAATTATATACTCCCTCACATATCTTATTGAAATCGAACGTTTATTAAGAACATGTAAATGTGATCCCAAATATATCAAAAAACACAAACATTACCGTGCAATTATTTTTTTGTATACACATTTTTGTTTAGATGCAGTCGACATCCTCCCCAAACATGTTCGCGTTGATGCATTTGTGGCGTCCATCAGTTTTTAGAGAATAATGATAGGAATCGGAAAACGACACTATGGGGATTCGAAAGTCGGATCACACTATGAGCCTTTTACTCTTATCAACACTCAATCATTGAGGTATATAAAAAACACATTGTCTAGTATAACAAAGCTTAATATCCCATTCTAAGAATTTTCAAAGGCGTATGCACGTATCTTACTTTTAATCTTTTCATCCCTCCGTAGTGATTGACGTGGAATTCTCCCAGGAATTGTCTATATAAAAAAGAAAGCAATGAACACAATTAAATTAATATAGAAGGAAATGAAGTTTCTTAAGCGTGTAGAATATAATACATGATTAAGAATATTATTCAGCAATCTTTCATACCGCGTTACCTTGAAATCACTTACACTGGCGTTTTAAACTTTAAGGACTTTTCTATAAAATTATTTCATTGTCATTTCCAAACTTTTAGGTTTCAAGCATCGCTGATGAAAAATTATTTTTCGAAGTTTTACATGCAGTGAACCAAAATTTAGTAAGCAGCTATCAACATAATTGACATGGGTGAAACCCGTGACGTCTGGTTAAAATAAGTTCCCGGCATCCCCTTGCTTGTCATTCCTGGATGAGAATATTTACTATTTTACTATCCACGAAATTAAAGCCCTTAACAGTATATGCGATACATTTGCATTAGTACCCCTGCCGCTTCCTTCTTTTCCTTCAAGAAGTTGTATGTTCTCTTCAATCTCCTGTTTCATTTTTATTCTGAAAGCAATATCACAATTGTAAGATGTGCTGGAGGTGACGATATCTGAGGAATAATTAAACCAAAGGAAGTAGCGAGATTTTGATGCTTCCAACAGAGACTTCCTTCAGATTTTATGACTCAAAGTTCTGTCATGGGCAACACTTAAGTGTCTAGCTGTAAATTCATCTCTGTCGCGCCAGGCTGGTACTACCACTGAGCCTCCCCACCTCCTCCGCGATTTCAGCGATCTCGAAAAACTATTTTTAAAAAGTTAAACCGGTCGTACTCTCACACACCCATAATGTTCAATGCCATTGTGATGCAGGACTCTCAGAATCGCGCGGAAGTGGTGCGAAACCCACGAAAAATCAGTGGTCGGTCGGCGGATGGGGCTCGTATTCTAATTTGACTGAGCATTATGAATTAGAAAATATATTTTTTCTTAGTTGCACGTCAGATCTATATGTTTTTGCCACTAGGTTTTTTGCCTCCAAAGGTTAATAGTTGAATGACCAATTGAAATCCAGTTCCAATTCCAGAGAAGAAAAAAAATATTTTGCGGTCGAAATCGCTCTACGTAAATGTATCATAATCAAATGTTAAAGACTCAGAAAACGACATTGTTGACACCTTGCGACATATGCATGTTGTGATGTAGCCTTAATAGATATAGTGAAGAACACATAGAACAACAGTTGGAAAACCTAAGTTCTGTGTAATTGATTTTGTATGTCCGTTTGTATTGGGATATTAAGGCAGATATAATGAATAGTCGTAAATTTCATATGTTCGTGAAGCTCAGTGGTAGTCACCCTGCATTTCTCATACATTTTTATTTTTTTTGATAAAAATTGCCGATCTCTGTGCCATAAACGCTTCGTACAAAATGACGAAAACAACAAAACACAAGTTTCATGAAATGAAGAAGCTGTTTTAATTATTAGACGCTAAAAAGCAAATATATAAACAAAAGACATATACATTTCTTCAAAAAGTTGTGATTGAAAACTCGAGTTCCTTATGTCTAATTTTGCAAAAAAACTGATAATTTGAATTCTGGTGAAAGTTTGGGGTGTGCGCAAACGTTACACTAACAGTTGCTATGCGGTTCATTTTTGAAAAGAAGACAGTTGTTGAATACTATTTTGAGAGATATTTCGTGGACATTACGGAGTGTCATAAAAGACTGTGTTGAGGAATATGAAGGACAGGGCGCAGTCGTCAGATGTAGGCAAATTTATTCACATACAGGCAGAGAGCAATGAATTCGACTGAAAAACTGTCATTAGCAGACGGAAGGTAGTAACGGTCTGGATTGTGTAATTGTTGACCAAACATGAGCTTCACTGAACGCTTCTGTCGCAGTCTTATAATTTTCTGTTACAGGTTTTCAACGACGCCTCGCTTCGATGGCCGATATAAACATGATCTGGCGTGACTGGAAAACTAGCATCATCATCAAATCAGGCTGGTGTAGCATTTTGATCCGTTTTTGCTCATCAGCAGGTGAAGCATTTTTATTGGATATGTATCGCTTCCTGGAATAATGAATTTCATAAAATTCGTTTGTCGTATGGAGCTTCTTGACATTCCAATTACCTTGAATTTTTTGTTATGTTTCATGACGAAGTGTTGCGTATTCCAGGCCATTCTTTATATTTTTGAAAAGTGAAAAATAATAACTGATGCCTGTGATGGTGAAATTCTAAGCCACGGGAAATTGCAATGAATTGAAAGATTGTACCCACACACATTGCCGCAGCTATAACAGGCGAAGATGGAGCACATTTGAATATAGGAAGCGATTGTCTGTAAAATCCTCTGTTGGATGATATCTTTGTTGCGTTGTCATTGTGGCCCGGTCAAGGATGCTCGGTTTTTGTCATACATTTTAATATCCCCCCATACATAAGTAAGACAGTGTTTTTATAAAATATTTTTATTTTTGATAAAGTTCTACTGACAGGAAAAAATTAAAATCATCAAAATATTTTGTGGTGTTGATTTCATCTACTTTAGTAAAAAGTAGTACGCTAGAACCTACTTTTCAACACATATTCATACGCACAGCTGACCTCTGGTGACCCCATATAGGTATTATATGGGGTGGAAATACGTATTGCTCGTAATAGAGTGTTATGTCGAGAAAAACAGTTGCAAATGTAAATATTTCATGTCCTTTCCATTACTTTTGGGTTTCAAGCATCGCTGATAAAAATATTTTTTGAAATGTTTCACATCCAGTGAACCAAAGTCAGTATCAGCTATCAACATAGTGATATGGGTGAAAACTCGTTGACGTCCGGGTTAAAATAAGTTCCCAGCATCCCCTTGCTAGTCGTAAGAGACGACTGAATGTGACAGTCATTCTG
>CAJDSM010036410.1:0-22445 GCA_903981925.1 Ostrea lurida | reverse complement strand
GTGACTGTTGAAACCCATGCAACACAACTTGTCTGTCCATTTTCATTACATCGAAAAAAAAATTATTTTTCAATTAAGAATAAGGGGCAAAAAAAAAAAAACCCAGTACAATTTGATTTGTGGATGCCTCTCTGACATTTGCAATGATTTCTATGAGTAATAAAAACTTATTTACTTCCGATACTAGTAACCTTTGCTTTGTAAATAAAGATACAATAAAATACCCAGGCATGGACTTGGTTACCTTTTAGTGAAAAGCGTTCTCAAGCCACAGGTAGCCCTTGTGCAGGTACGCGACTTATCATCTTATCATGCACTGCATAATATCAGATTCTCTTTCCTGGACATACATCAATACAAGAGTCACTCATTAACACGAACCTTTGATTGTGGTTTTAATTAACTTCTTCACTAATCTATATTGCAAATATGCTCATGGATTTCCTCGTGTTTAGATGACGTCATTTGTACATTTATCAATAATTATAATTGCAGATATATATTACTACGTGGAATGATATTTAACGGAAATAATTTTCTTGGACAATATTGAGGAATGTTGTTTAAGGCTTTTGCTATGGATATTTAGAATTGTACAAAATACATGAAAATATCAGTCACGCACTATAAGTACGCATGGCTAATGAATCTATTTCAGGTAATGGTTTAAAAATAGGTCAGTAAGTGCCCCCTGAATATTTTTACCATCTTCTACATAACATATGAAAATACATATGTGAACTGAAGTGTTGATCAACATGCATATCAAGGTGTATATTGTTTGTGTTATTTCCGTGCACGCTTTGTTTTCTACTTAGCCGAGGTGGCAATGATTAGTACAATTAGATAGAACGATTGCAAGCATTTGAAAAACATGCAGTAATATCGTAAGACGTAGAAATAATTTGTTTCGTTCTCTATACACTCGCACTCGGGGGGGGGGGGGGGGGGGGGGGGCACTTCCTATATACTAATAGATGTATTTGATGCTACAAATAACATCATTCAATGTTTTGCATGAAAGTACGTAACAAAGTATTATCTTTAAATAGTTTTTGATAAGCTCGGGGGGGGGGGGGGGGCACTTCCTATATACTAATGTAGATAGGGACGTGCCGCTGGAATAGGTAGCCTTTTGTAGCCTTTTTCCACTTCAGAATCATATGACAAGGTATGATATATTAGGTCATTAATGTTTACTCAAATAATATTATACATGTATGAATAGCCTTCAAATTTGATCCAGCTGCAGCTGATGAAGCTCTGATAAATCTTGCACAAGTAAACTTAGTTAATCCAGTTTTAATTAGACAACACAGAAGAAAAGAACTTTGTCTGTCCATTCTTGTATTGTTGATCAGCAGCAGTTCCCAT
Source organism: Ostrea lurida (assembly GCA_903981925.1). NCBI lineage: Eukaryota > Metazoa > Mollusca > Bivalvia > Ostreida > Ostreidae > Ostrea > Ostrea lurida. The sequence continues at coordinate 21,071 of CAJDSM010036410.1, read as the reverse complement.
GAATGTCATATGGGAAAAGATCCCCATTTGAACAGAAAATACAATTCTCAAATCTAAAATATATGAAAAGGGTCAGCGGCACGTCCCTACCCATAAAATAATGAAGTGCACCCCCCTTTTGTTTTTGTTTTGGTATATATGATCTTTCCAACTCCATGCAGGTAATACTAGGACAAAATTATACTACCGCCATGTTATGTATAGAAAAGTTTTGAAAATTATGCTTGGTGCAATTTATAAGAATTTTGTAGAATGTATACCTTAAGGTCCCTTCTACTGTGGAGATTGGAGAATAAACTATTTACTACCTTGGCAACATAATTTCACTTATTTTCCGTTAGAATGTATGTTAGTAGGTTGAATATGTCAAAAGGAAAATATGCGTCTATATTTTTTGTGTGTGAATAGACTTATGACAACCAATGTTTCTAGTTTTAAGCACGCTGGTTACATGTACCATAGTAATGGGACTTAAATGTATTAAAAAGAAAGTATTTTCCCTGCTTCAGGCGTACATAGCGATTTCCAGCGAAGAAAGCCAATGTTACTATGATGAGGCATTTCGATAAAGAAAGAGCTAAATTTGACTATACTAAATTCAAAAGTGCGGAAATTGAGATAGTTTCCATAATATTAATCAAATTACCAATAGACATGTTGGAACATTTTAGATGTACATTTTAAGAATGTTAATATTGTAATGGATGCACCTACATGTAGTTACTACAGTGGCGGATCCAGGATTTGTCGAAGGGGGGGGGGGGTGTTCGTTGAAAAAGGAGCCAGTAAGCTTAAGATCTGGGATAAAGTCAAAGTGGGGGTCCAGGGGACGAGGCCCCCGGAAGCTCTCGGGTTTTAGTGCTTTTAAAGTTACTTTTAGCGGTTAATTTAGCTATATATCTATACACAATAATTAAATTTGGTCACCAAAAAAAAGGGGGGGGGGGGGCGGGGCCCCCCTCTAAATCCGCCACTGTACTATTTTTCTTGGCAATGTGTACGTCATTTGCAATTTAATTCACAAAAATTCTTGAATCATTTACTTATTTTTGGGAGAGTATGGTCTCAATAATAGCGCTTCCTTGGAAATCCAACAATAATTTCTATATACAATTCTATATCATAAAATGTTTTACATACAAGCTACATATGTATTTTGAACTATTTTCATTGTATATAGCAATATCAATACCTTGTAATTTACAAAATGTAACTGCATTCACATTTATAACCGGTCGCGGTGGCTCAGTTGGTAGAGCTCTCGCCTCGTTATCTGAAGGTCGTGCGTTCGAGCTCCGTGTTCGGCACTCAAGACGTGAAAATAGATAGTGATTGCTCCTTCGCCAAGAGTTCAGCATTTAGAAGTGAGAACCATAAAAACGGAAGTCCCGTGTCGCAGCAAGTGTGGCACGCAAAAGAACGTTAACCCTCACTGCTAAAAGCCATGAGTGCCAAGCATAGGTCTAAATTTGTAGCAGCCAGCTTACCAGCAACACACGTGAGCACATCGTTACTCTGATCCAACTATTCCGTCACGTCGGATCCAACTATTCCTTATGGGGATATTAACATTGGGAAACCAGAGGAACGTGTATTTTGATTTCATAGCTCTAATAAAGCTTATGTTCTCAATATAAGCAAGTCGTTGCACTGTCGGAATGCCATAAGCATCTTTTGATGCTACAAATAACATCATTCAATGTTTTGCATGAAATACGGTAACAAAGTATTATCTTTAAATAGTTTTAATAAGAGCTCTGGGGCTTCAAAAGAACAAAAGTTATATCCAAAAGTTTAATGTTTTGGTCATTGCCACAGATAAGTGCAGAGTGTTTGGGAAAATTGTGCATCTTTCGATGTTATTTGTAGCATCAAAAGATGCTTATGGCATTCCGACAGTGCAACGACTTGCTTATATTGAGAACATAAGCTTTATTAGAGCTATGAAATCAAATACACGTTCCTTTGGTGTTCTCCCAATGTTAAAATCCCCATAAGGAATAGTTGGATCCGACACGTGACGGAATAATTGGATTCAGAATAACGATGTGTCACGATGAGCAATGTGACGTTCCAATATGAGTGAAATATTCTCAACGGGACGAAAAATAAACAAATAATCAATCAATCATACTTAGGCTCGGGCTCAATTTGAAGCGGGCTCGTGATTCCCTTATGATACCCCCTGCACACTCACGGATTTTTTCCTACGGATCCTTACGTATTCTACAAATCCGTAAAAGTACACGGATAGTTACGATTCAGACATTTAAAGAGCTAATTAAGAATGATTTAAGAGTATTTACGGTATTACGAGTTCTTGCGATGTACTTGCGGCAAACATTTACGATTTGTTCCGAGTGAACACGGATGAATACGAGGAATTTACGACATTTTACGATCTTTTTAGGGATTATTACGAGTACTTTACGGAAAGTTACGATTTACCTTAGCTTTTACGTGTACATCACGACCTGTTAATGTGTTGATAACGTGCTGGTTACGAATAGTTGGGAGTTAGTTACGATTGTGTACATTTTTACTCAAAGTGTTCGAAATTGACTATGCATAATCATTCGACAACTGACATTACTTGGAACAGATTAAAATTGTATCAGCAATTTCTACAACTTCTCCTTTGACTTGCCGAAATGTACTCGTAAAGTAATCGTGTCTATACGTAAAGTGCTCTTAATAACTCTGAACAATCCGTAAAGCGATTGTAATCCGACGTAAATGAAATTGTAAATATCACTTAGGCATTCGTAATAATCCGTAAACAAGTCGTAGATTATCTGTAACGTGTCGTAAACTAACCGCAAAGATTCGTTAAAAAACACTTTTTTACGAGTGTTTTTACGGATTCTTAAGAGTAGTTTACGTGTTCTTGCGACCAGTTTACAGATAGTTACGGATTGTACGAGTGATTTAGCCCAACTTTCACGGATCCTTACGAGTGGTGTGCGAGCTGTGACAAGTTACAATGGATACCGACGAGTGATTACGAATTGCGTGCGACAATCGCAACTTCTCGGGCCTTTCGGCAGAGCTCGGAAAACACCTCGAATGTATTTACATTACCGGATGTTAAATTTTGTACAAAATGGATGCGGCCTGGAGTTATTGAGGAGTGTTTAGATTTTTCGATGAAATAGTTATGGTATTTTCTTTTAAGTTGGAAGGAAAAACAAAGAGAGGTTTTACAAGCACTAGTATATATGAAAAAGGATTATATAGGCATTTTACCCACATTTTTCCGCCATGACACCTTTCAACCCAAATACATTCGAGGGGTTTTTCCGAGCTCCTGCCGGAAAGGCCGAGAAGTTGCGATTGACTACGAGTCGGAGATCCGTAAGGACTCGTAAAAAAATCCGTGAGTGTGAAGGGGATATCATGACATGTAATTTTAACCAATGCAAATTAGTTAAGTGCATGTGCTCGGAAAATTTAACCACCTCCTCCCTTCCTCCTCCCATTCAAATTAGAGCTATCATCATATTTGTAAATTTAGGATTTTTGTACAATTTGCATGCACATATTGTAGTGCAGTGCATTTTGATTTTGTCACTCAGTGTACTTTGTTTGATTTTGTACTGTAGGTGGGCCTTTTTTCTTATGCCACCTTCTTGTTGTACAAACGTTTAACCATTATGTAACAATAGCTGGGATAAGCACTAATTGGCTATATGATATGCTAAAGTTAATAGTCAAAATTAATAGCTGGGATAAGGTCATATGAAGAATTAAACTTTAACATATTATATAGCCAATTAGTGCTTATTCCAGCTATCAATTTTGATCAACATTTAGTATATATCATTGTACGTGCTTCTGCTTTTCTTTGTCATTTAATGACACAATCTCACATCACTTTTAAGAATATTTTTAGGAATTTTTCTTTAGTACGGTAACAACAAGAACAAGCTTCGGAAAGACATTACATCATATGTATCATGGATTTCCATTATGAAAAAGTTGTGAACATAAATAATATTTCTATAACAACTAGAAATGTCCTAACAGGACTAATAACATCACAGAGCACATTGGATTGTGGAAACTGGATAATTTGTGTTCATTAAAGAGGAATAAATGGTTTATAGGAACATGTCTATTCTGGACAATAACACACACACACACCTTAATTCAAAATGGAAAATACATGTATATACTTATAAATCCTTGAATGTTAAAACAAATATCAATCTAAAAGGCAGATACCCAACTTCTATTTAGACAGATTGTAAATCAAATTTAGCGATATATTCTGGATAAACAAAGTCTATGGACGGACAAAATGGTTCCGGTTAACCCCCAAACGTAGTTTGCGGGAGGTATAAGAACTTACTATTGTTCCAAATATTTCTTGATGTTCTACAGAGGTCATAAACGACGTTTTATAGTGACCTGATTTACAAAACCTTTACTTGTTTTCCTATTTATGGATATGTTGTTATAACAGTCCTGGTGCTATCATGCTAATTTCAATCGCATTTCCTCTTTACAATCAAACTATTATACATTTATGTATGTCTGCCTCTCGCCCATAAAATAAGACCAACAGAGAGTTGAATGTCATTTATTTTCCTCGTAAGAATATTGCAAAATAAATAGACATAAAAGAAATACACAAGTAAAAAAGTACCTCCATGTTTTACAAGTAGAAAAAATGCCGAACACAATATGGCACCTGAAGGTGTATAACAAAAGAGCACACAACATAGAAAAAACATATATACATCAGAACATATAATGCAAATATACCTATGTCAAAATAAGTAGGTTAGCTACCTAACGTCTATGTGGTCAGTGTAGAATAAGAACTCCCATCACAAAATAAGAGAATGCCAATGATTCACACTAATCAAAGCGTGTGACTAGGATGATTCATACACGAAGACTTACTACATAAGTAAACGCTACATATAAGCTAAATCACAAATTAGTAGCGAGTAGGTAAACTTTACCCCTATGGGGGCGCTATCCCCCCCGAGGGCTCTTTACAATCAAACTATTATACATGTATGTACATAGTTGCATCTGTGATTAGTTTACCATAGTGCATAATTACTTCAATTAATCAGTAATTTTGTCAAATTCCAAATGTCACCAGGCATGCAGGATTACAAGCATGATATTCGGCTAACACAAGCTGTAATCCAACTTTTATTCGCGTGCGAGAAATTTCAGCGTGGTTCGCGCGAACCTTATCACCGCTAATACTTCTCGCTGCTAACCAGTACTTCAATGTTAATCTTGGTTGCAAAAATTAGTTGCGGCCAACCAGTTCATCACTGGTAAATCGCTAAATACTGTATAGTCGCCACTAGTAAGAGGTGGTTTATAGTATGTGGTTCCAGTAGGTTATTTTTATGTATGTCATCAGTTACGTCACGATATATATATTTCAGATGACATATCACATGTTGCTATATGCTGCAGCACAAATTCACATCGAAAGGTTAAAATTGCTCCAAAATTCTAAATTCATTTCCGTTCCCTTAACAAACAAACTTCAGGTACATTTATACCCAAACTTGCTGTATAATTTACTTTCAGTAAGATTTTCTTTCATACATCTTTCTAATATAGATAGATGTTAGGATTTGAAATGTTTGCCCCCACCATATTACTAGTATTTCAATCATGAAGACTTTAGACAAAGGTTTGGCGCCCATTGCAATTTTAGCCGTAAAATGTCCTTTATCGTGCCAACGTTTTAAGCACGGGATGTACATGTATGGTGTAGTATTAATTCATCTGCCCTGCTGTATTGCACAATAGCTAGAGACGAATTATTCAAATGTTTTTCTGGTATATTCGGTTTTTTTTCCAGACGTTCGTTTATAGAACGTAAAAAAACCATATTATATACTTAAATCATAATGAAATACTTTGATCAATCAGGTTATGTCATAACGGAATATCGTAAATTGTGTATTTCACTCTGAACAATTCCCTCTGCAATGACATTGTATATATTAATGAAGAGCATTTATTGTTTATTAATTCCTGGTATAATTTGACGCATCAGATTTTTACCAACACAATGAATTCATCTTCGTCGTGAATTAGCTTCCTGCCCATACTAAATGCGACCAAATTACGTAATAAAATCATATTTTACTTGTAAAAAATATTTTTTGAGAAACCGCTTAAAGAGAGTTTTAAAAAAAAACAAGTCTATACTTAAAATGTTCATTACATATTAAAATTTTGTGGTCAATGTGCATATCAAATTTTGATTATTGTGTTTAAAATCACCATTGTTTTTAAACCATTTGTAGTGATTATATAATTTTAGAAATGACATCTGAATGACTACTAAGCATTATATGCAAAACATATATGTTTTGCAAGCATTAGACTGGAATTAACCGAAAGGAATACTAAAGGTCATTTTGTTTGAACAAAAAATTAAAAGGAGTCCAAATGACTCATATAAGCTACTTGTAATTAATAACAATTTATGTATTTATCTCTTTACTTTGCTTCCCGAACAAACATAAGTTGGCCCCTACTATAATTGGGAACGAAAATGAATCAGATCAAAGTTGATAAATATATTGTTCATTTTTCAATTTTATAATGTAAAAAGGGAATAAGATAATTTGATGCGAGGAAAAATATCAGCAAAATATATTTAAAAACAAACTAAAATGCAGATATATATCAATATTTTATTACACTACAAAACGTATGAAAACAATCATTATCAATGATACATGTAATAATACCCTGTTATACACAAAATAGCGGATTTCTTACTAAAAGTGAAATACTGATCAATTACAGCTAGGCGCGAACTACAAGCATTCGTTGCGTAAAATTTTCACCACGGACAACCCTACACAACTTCACTACTGGCAAAACTACTCTCTATCATAGTAATCTACTCTAGTCTTTGGAACTTGGACAATTTTTAGACGGCTGATTTCTGCTGATTTACAGTCAAATCCACTTCAAACTGGTCTAAAAGTTTCTTATCGGCTTCTCCCGTTCCCATGCTTGTCACAATGATTAATCGAGGATAGTGCACAGTCTTCTTTTTAGTAACAGTCTCCGTTTGCCTTTTAGAACCGCTTGAAGATTTCTTCGACATTTTATCCATTAACTGACTCTTTCGTAGAGTATCTTTAAATATTTGATTCAGTCGATCTGATTTGATGAAGGTTGTCAAATACTTTAAAGCTTTCAACTTCGCCTCAATAGAAGCCCTCAGGTTTTTCTCTTCCGTCGTTCCTTTCTGAGTATCACCAACGCTGTTCGGGATCCCTTTTTGAGATCTAAATTTTCCATTGATATCTCCCGTTTCTACCACTGGAATCTTCCTGGCTTTACCATTTCCATCAACATGTACAGCAAATGTATCTATAGGCGCCGGAGAAGCGTTACTTAATATTCCTTGAATAGTCCCCTGTTTGATTATATCTCCAACTTTCTGAAAAGCCTCGTTCAGCGTAATGGGTTTCGATGTCGTCTGCTTGTTTGCTAAAGTCGTTCTTTCAAACTCTGTTGAAGCTGACACGGGATAAACAGTTACACCTATTCTTTCAAATTTCGTAGGCGACACGTGCATGTATTCAGAAAAATCAAAACTGTTTGAAGAACTTGGGTTATTGCGTTTTGCCGTAATAAATGTCCGTGGAGCTGAATTCACCATCTCGTCATTTGTACTTGTCCTTTTAACTTTTGATTCGTTTTCCTCTGAAAGTCGCACAGAATTGTTGGCCAAAACCGACTCGTATGAAGTTTCAGTAGGGCCAGCTGGTAAGAAGTTTGTAGTTGATCGAATTTGTCTCGTTGATGTTGGTTGAGTAGTTGTTGTTATTGAGTCCTTGGTATCGTCCTGATTTCTTCCGTTATTTTGAATAATATCTCGAAGGGAAAACCGCATGTTCAAATTTCTTCGCCCTATTCTCAAAACACTAGTATCTACAGTCATTTGTTTGAAAATAGAGTCGGTCTTCTTTTTGGACTTCTCGGCGTTTTTAACGGGTAACTTTACTTTCTCTGTGTCCATAATATTTGCTGAAGATTCCTTATCAGCTGTTTCTGTTAAACTGAATTGTTTCCTTGGAGGGTCCTGTTTAATTACGTCAGTTTTGGAAGTTCCGACTTCGTTTGCTGGTGGAGACGGACGGATATTGGACTCTCTGTTAAAATAGCTTCGAAGACTTTTCTGTTCTGCTCTAGCGATATTTGTCTTTGCATCTGTCTGTGTACTAGGTATAACTTTACTGATTCTAAAATAATTTTCACAATGTTTGACCTCAGACGGAAAATCGCACATGTCTTTCTTTGGGTTGAAAACAGTACCTGGAGCACACCTTTGCCTTCTGCTTATACTTAAGCTACACTGATAAAAGAAATCACAAAAGTTTGGATCTGGGTAGTTTCCTACTTTTCTTCCAAAACAGAAGGGATCGTGGTTACCTTTTCCTTTATCACTTACAATAACTGTATCAATTTTCTTATTCTGAAATGCTGTCGTCTGAATGGCTTTGGTTGGCGTATCACTGATGGTTGCAACATCTTCGTTACCAGGGTTTACAACAATGATTTCATTAGGATCGACCACCCCATCCANCGACGTCTGAATGACTTTGGTTGGCGTATCACTGATGGTTGCACCATCTTCGTTGCCAGGGTTTACAACTATGATTTCATTAGGATCGACCACCCCATCCAAGTTGTAATTGTTTCTGGAGTCTCCGTACAGTTGCTTCTCACAGCGCGGAACATTTTCAGGAAAATCGCATCTTTTCGTGATGTCGTTGAAGAATGTCCCGGGTGCACAGCGTTGTCGCACGGCATAATTATTGGTACAATCAAAGAAATAGCCACAGTCTGTAGGGTCCGGAAATACGTCGTTGCCCTCGCATATCCGCAAAGAAGCAAACTCTACAAGAAGAAATAAAATAAAAAATGAGTGTTCATTTATCGTTGAAATAAAAAACTCTAAAATTGAAAATCTATAAATGCAACAAATTATGAAATGAAAAAGTTTGTACATGAAATTTGTATCAGACTGGTCAATTTGTTCTTACCTAGTAAATGTTCTGCAATGGCGTATTGGAGAAATGCTGCTAATACCAAATATATCGCCTGAAAAGATTGAAAAAATTAATTATTAGCAATTTTGATCATTAAAAATGTTTTACAAAGCATCGTTTAGTATTTGAAAATGTAAAAATTATTAAAAAATCTGCGAACTTACCATTATGCAGACAGAACTCAACTACAATACTAATTGTTTATCTGGGAAAACAAGTTTTAATCAGGAGTTGGCGTCACTCACTAACAATCAGCTGTCAAAAACCGACCACGTGATTATTTCTCCAAAGTAAACGGAAATCAATTAACACACTATAACAAAAAATCCTGACATACATCATTATGTTAGCTGCGGACATATAATCTGTCCTGATCTCTTGGTCTGATTTATTGTAACAATTATTTATTGCTTTCCATGACTTGACAATTCTAATGACAAAAAATTAGGTGAATCTTCGATAAAAATGATTGAACAGACATTTGTTATGATAAAAAGTATATTCCGTGATGATAACATGTACGCCATGCATTAAATGATAATGTTTAGGTTTTCTTTTCTTTTCGGAAGTTGTTAGCGGATAAAAAATAATCGTACATGAACAATAAAATATTTAACTATAATTTCAAAGACCAGACGTATTTGAAGTAGGCCTTTGTGTTTACCTGTTGTTTTGATTTCAATATCAGATACAACGCCTAAGGGACAATGCAGTAAAACAGTCACTACATGTTCCACTGATTACAAATGTCGCGTAACCACATTGTCGACTCGCCACACGAGTTATGATGGGTTACCAATGATGCTGGTTACACTAAACCTAGCAACAATAGTATTTTTTTCTGTTAGTTAGAATAAGTTATAATATCAAATTAAGGAGGCTATTTTGGCGCCAAACATCTTCTGAGTCTGCGATGCATAAATACATATTCTATGTCACGTGCGATTTGTCTTGATCTGTGAGCATAACCTTTAAAACTTCCTTTGGCATATCCCTTCGTTTCTCTTTATGAATTTGCATTGGGCGCGTCTAATTGACTCATTCTAAAAACTCTGGGAGCATTACACACTTTCCATTGTTTTTTAAATTCTTGTGGCATACGTGTATGCATTTGTGTGAACATCCTGACTCATTAATTTGCAAATATTTTTCAATGAACACATAGTACATGTAATATTTGCATCTAAATGTACAAATTCTACGATGGACACGGCTGCACAGGGATGCAAAAAAACATTGAGAAATAAATATATTTCAAAAGGTTATAAACAAAATACACTTATTTACTTATCTGACACAAAAAAGTGTGTTCCTAACGTTCCAATAACTTGGCTTCATTCATGATTTTATTTTTTCCTCGGGCACCTAGCTAAGTTGAAATGAGTGCACACAACAAAAAAATCCGTCTCGATAGTACTTCTAAGGGCGCGGGTTGAATATTCCCTATTATTAAAACCGTTGATTGTCCCATTTATTTCCATTGTGCCGTGCATGGAATTTGTAATTATATTCATTTATATATTGAGATCCGTTAAATACTGTGTTATATGTTTTCAACACTCACATGTCTAATATTTATTGTCAATATTTTTGCCGTTTGATTTCCTTCAATTGTAATGAAGCGCATTCCTTATGAATGATGCAGTTATACACAATGCGCGTAGGAATCTTTATAAAAATGCCAATAAGTGTTATAAAAGAACTATGATAGGTTCTCGCAAACAAAACTTGAAATATTGTACTTGGAATTCTGTGTTTCCCAATAAGCAAAATTAAAATGGCAAAGGATGTCAAAAGCGGTTGAGCGGCGAAAAGTTAATGTTTATTTACACTCCTTTGAACAAAATACTAGTACTCCGCTTAGCCTTTCCAAAGCTTACCATGAAATGGCAATATAATTATACCTTATAATGCGTATAAATCCGTGAATATGCACGCAAAATGTAGCCTACAATCACTACATTCAATAGAATGCATCAACTTTTAGATAAAAACCAAAGCACAAGTTGTGCTTCGGTATCACGAACACGATACCTCGAATATCAATGGTATGCTGAGTCCCAATTACATTTTCTTTATGTAATATAACATCAACATCTCGAACCACGAATATCTCGAGGTTTGTTCTTGACGCCATCGAGTAAACCTTCTTGACGCCATCGAGTAAACCTTTTTGAGGTAGAACGAAACGTTCGTCCATATTGGAACTTGGTGACGTAATTCCGCTTGAAACACCGTCTACTTTCGGTTTTAAAGTTTTAGTCGAGGAAGAAAAAGTATAGGAACCGCGCAATTTGACTCTTGTGAGTTAAAAAAGTGCACAAAGAAGAATAGTCAATAATGGAGTCAACTCGCTGCAAATCTGATGCTCCTCCGTCAAACCGTATTTCTGTTGACCATTCGTATGCTTCAGGTACGTACTTAAATTTTATATAGACCCAAATTCAAGATAAATCTGCAGGAATTTGAAATGGACGTACTTACAATGGGTGAGGTAGTGCGATATACAGGCTTAGCTTCCTATATTCTCAGGTGAGCAGGTTTAGCTCGAATGGTAGAGCACTGGACTATCGTGCGAGAGGGCCCGGATTCAAATCCCATCAGAGACAAGAAAAATGTCTCTGTAACATGGGTATACTATTTAACATACACATATCCATGAGGCCTGGAATGTTGATAAAACTGACGCCGCTGACAAATCTAAGTCCTAATTGTTTTTAACTGGTAACAGAACAGTTTTTTTCAACTTAGATTAATTAGTCAGTGGGGCTAATTTAACGAGCATCCCAAGCTTTATTCAAAATAAACAATAGGAAGTATTTTTAGTAATAAAATGCCAAACTCCTCTGTTATTTTCAAAATGTCCAGATGATGCCATAGATAAATTTATTCAATTCTGATCAAAATGTTGCCTTCCTCTTTAATCATATGCATTCAAGAAGGGTAACTCTTGTTAAGGATATTTTTTATTACAAGGATTTTTGAAAAACATTATCATGTGTTCCTTTTTTAAATTTTTATTCAATTTTTGGTTTGAATATTATTTGTTAACAATTGCTTCTCAATTACAGATATTCCAGTGGCTTTTCCTGCCTGAATATGATAAAAAGACGATTTCCTGATATTATGTTTTTCCTCAAAATAAAATAATAGTACATGTACACTGAATAGAATTTTGTTTTTATTTGTCCTCATCTACTATACATTTTTCCTTAACTTTTTGATACAAATAGTTTGTATGTAATGGAAGGGTTGGGACAAAAATGTATTTTTTCCGTTTTTCAAAAACAAATCTAAAAACATTCCTAAAAATAAACAGTTCAAGATATTGTGTTTATAGGCTGTTGCCATCTTTCATCATACTTCTGGCTGAATTCATACGAGAAAAAAAATTGTCAACGTTTCATTCCACCTTAAAGATTATGGGGGAATAAACCGACCAATGTGCCCACGCCACGATTTTCAAGGCATTAACACGATATACAGTACTGTCCAAAGTGTACGTAATGTTAATTTGACATTTGAGCTAAATTAAGGTTATTTAATCAACTTGCCTTTTTACTGTTTTTTTTACAAACACAACAGCCGCATCGTAAAAGTCGACCCATGATTGTTTACAGTCAGGCTCGGATAGAATACATGCAACATATTGTATACATATCAAAAGGCCTAACAATGATATTTTTTTTAAACCCACGTGTAATCGTAACATACATGTGAAACACTAAAAAAAAATTGAACTAAATTAATTATACCCTATCCTAATCTCAAGTAGTTGAAAAAAAATGTATTGCATGCATTGTTACATTCACACATTAAAAAATCATAGCGTGATTCGAACACGCCCGGGACATACATTAAAGTATTTCCTGAAGAGCTCCTCTCTAACCACTACACTACGACATCACCTTGATTTACACTCGTATTATTAGAGTTTTTGAAAGAGAAGTTGAAAAATTTAGACAGAAAACTAAACTTTTTTTCATGTAGTGGGTCTTCGTACCACATTTTTTAAAAAGGATAAACGTGTATTTTTACTGTCTTTTTCGTTATTCGTTTGCCAAAAAATGGTACGATGACCCATTCTATGCATTTTTTTTAGATCATATAAGTGCCAATTTTAGTGTCAATATTGCATATAAGCATTTTGGTTGGCTAATAGAAATTAATTCTATGGTCACTGAGCTCTGATATTGTCATTGTTGAATACAAAATTGTACATATATTTCATAACTTTCACAAAAAGCCTTTTTTTGGATTGACTTGTTTATTTATTTACCACAATCTCAGCCTTTGTGCTACGTTATTGTGGTATGATTGTTTATTTGATTTACCACTCGCAGCCTAATGTGCCTACATATGTGGATTGACTTGTTTATTATTTACCACTCCGCCTAATGTGCTACGTATAGTGTGATTGACTTGTGTATTTATTTACCCTCGAGCCTTTTATGTGGCTACGTCCTGTGTATGACTGTGTTTATTTAGTTTTACCACTGGGCAGCCTAAGGGTGACCTGACGTTTTACATCAGTGGATGACTTGTTTCTTTAATTCGTAGCGCGGACAGCCTATGTGCTACGGTATTTGGCGGATGACCTTGTTGTATTTATTGTACATCACAATGGGTGTTCAGCCTTGTGCTACGTATTGTTGATTTGACTATGTTTATATCTTATGCCGGCTCAACTCGTATCTGCTAGGCTTATGGAGTGAGATGATTAGGTCATCGGATACGTCTCTATGCAGTGGATGATGAGTACATCGCGTATGCGGTTAGGTTTATTTATTAGATTGCCTGGTTGGAGAGAGCGGCTTTTAGTTGCTAGATAGTTCACAGCACATCTGGCACAGATTCAGGTGTGTGTATGTCGCAGACATAATCTTTACAGACTGTAGATGATATGAGATGCACGTTGTGTTGCTACTTATCGTGGGAATTGACTTGTTTTTATTTATTTACCACATCAGCCTAGTGTGCTACTTCCTAAGGTGCTTCACTCGTCTATCTTATTAATTACCTACAATTAGCATTATGGGCTACATATATCTGTGACTGTCTATTTGATGCTACATATAGTGGCTGTTATTGTAAACCAAGTTCCACCATTTGGCATCTATAGTGGTTTGATTTGCTCCCACCATTGTAACAGGTCCTGCATTATGTTTTTTCATACTGGCTTTCGTGTTATGAGTGTCTTTTATCCGCAGAATGGTTCCAGACCCTAAACGCCATGGTATAAACCCCCTGTCGCAAACTCTGCACCAAATACCCATTCATCCAATAGGGACTTCGGAACTGTTTAGGCTTTCAAGATATCAGGTTCTTTAATTCTATGATAAGACATTACCTCCATTCTTTGTCAACTTCCTTGAAAAATTCAGTTTCGGCTTTACAGTGGAACACTAGAAGCAAAGCTCTCAGGTGTGTATTGCGTACACGCAAAGATACAATGATTTCCTATTAATGGACTTCACTGGCTTGAATTCTCCAACATACTATAAGCTGCAGTGATCCTAGAAAGCAAGTTGCAAGTTTTTGAGAGTAGGGGAAATTACTAAGGACTCACAATTGTCACAATGAACAATGCTCATTACTCCTTTTTGAAAATGCTAACAGGTGAGGTTGTGCTCCACTTACAGCAAGAATTGTTCCAAACTTACTTGCCGCTATAAAAAGTTACAGGATTATATCCTATCAGAAAGCTATTCCCAAAAGTACACCTTTATCCTTTATGGACCGTGGATGGTTCGCCTGCGGTTTTACGCATTCTTTACAACATCAATTGCGGCTCTTTCACGTTTTGTAAGTTAGACTGTGCACGGTACCAGGCGGGTCTATAGTTCTTTCGACTATGGCAGGCTAAGCAGTATACATGAATCGGAGGGATCTTGCCATACAGGTTTTTATTCAGAGGTTTCATAATTCAGAATATGGGCTGTTTGAAGTGTGATGCTCTTTAGTATATCTGTTTAATCCCTTCTATCGCTGGTTTTATATACTTTCCGGATGACGGTTGTTTCTTATCATCTCATTTTAAGACAGTAAATATTGTTATACACCCGTGATGTGTCCTTAGTTAGGACGTATGGGTCTCTAGACATCTTCTAAGTAACGTTTCCTAGAAGCTAGGTGGTTCTAGGTCGATCCTTATTTTTTTTTTAATGGTTTTTCTTAGAGACTAGTGGGCTCTAGATCAATCCTAAATACGTTTTCCTAGAGACAAGGGGCTCTATGGTTGCCTATTGCTTTAACGGTTTGCGTCTTATGAGACATGCGCGTGGTTTAGGTCATCCTATTTTCATTTCTAGAGACAGGGGCTTCTATGGTTCCATTTCTAATGTTACTGTTTCGGCTAGATCATGTGGGCCTCTATGGTTCATCCTAACATTTTTTTTGTCCTTATGAGACAGGGCTCTAGATCATTTCCTTATTAGTTTTCCTAGAGACTATTGGGTGTCCTTTTTTCTAGACTGTCCTATGTTTATGTTTCCGTGAGAGAAGGGGGCTCTAGGTTAATTGCTATTAGGTGTTGGGGGGGGCGGTAACAATCCGAGGTTTTTGTTATAAACTTGAATTTATTCCTGCCTTTGCCTTGTTACGGTCGTTTGACTATTTTTGAAGCTCCGGATCTTGTATGTGTTTTTTGTGTTTCATTTTGGTTATGTCTGTTTCTACTTTTTGCTCTTGTAGTGTATTTTGAATAGGTTGTCTATAGCAAGTTTGTTCTTCAGGGAGGGCGATATTTTTGGTTTTCTGATTTATCATTTGTTGAGGTTTTTTTGCTACTTTTTGTCGCTGCTCTAGTTTCAAACTTTGATCTAGTGTATTTTTGTCATATTTGCATTATTATTTATTTTGGTTTCATCTGTTTTTGTTCATGGTTTGCTTATTGGGCAAATTTTGAACCTTCCCTTTTTTTTATTTATCTGTTGGTCTCCAATAACTTGAGTTGTGATTGTATATGCCTTGTCATTTGAAGGCAGTTTATCTTGTTCTTTATCTTGAATAAATGTGACCTGTTGTTTCTTATTCCTTGAGATACTGTTTGTTTTTGTGGAATCTGGCCAATAGTATAGCAAGCCGAATTTGGAAATATATATGTTTTGGGTCGTATTAGTGTTATATTATTAATCAGATTGTTTATGTTGTTGGGGGCTTTATTAGTAAGTTTTCGGACTTGTTGGGATTTAGCTGCTCATAGTCACGGTGTGTGTGTGTTTTTTGTTGTGTGGTTGAGTGTGGTTGGTTTGTGTTGGTTAGGTTGTTTGAGCGTGTTTTATTTTCGATTCTACAGTTAGAGTGTCATTTTTTGTGCTGTGTGCGTGGAGCTTGTTGTTGGTGGTGGTTGGTTAGAGGTTTTTGCTTACTGTATGGATGGTATTTTTGTTGTTATTTTTGTGTTTTGTGTGGTGGTGGGGGGTTGGGTTTTTTTTTCTTTTGCAGTCTTCGTCTTTTTACTGTCTGCCGAGCGGGGGGCGATGGGGGTTTGATTGCATTTAGTTATCTCTTTTTTTGTGTGTTTGTGGGTGTTGTGTGTTTGTTACGCGTTTATTATTTTGCTGTTGGTTTTGTGTTGTTTCGTTTGGGGTGGGGGTTTTTTTTTTTAGGTGGTTTTTTTTGTTGTTTGCTTGTTGGCTTTTTTTTCGTTTTTGTAGTGGTGAATTGGGGGATTTGATAGATTTGTTCTGTTTTGTGTTGTTTTTTGGTTATGTTTTCTGGTGTGTTTGTTGGGGAGGTGTGGTGGCAGTAGATGTTGGTGTGCAGGTATTTTCGGTTGCATTGGGGTGTTATGTGGGAGTCGAGTGTGTGAGAGGTTCGTAGTGTTTTGTGGTGAGTTGCGATGGGGTTTATTTGTGGTGTGTTGGTGAAGGGTGGTTTTTGTAATGGTTTTTTTTAGTTTTTTTGTTTGTAGAGGTGTTGTTTTTGTGGTTTTGTGTGTTCATATTGGGTGTGTGTTGGGGTGTGTGGGTGTTGTTTGGGGGTTGGGGTGTTTGGTGTTTGGGTTTCCTCCACCCTTCCCTCCTTGCTCTTTTTTTATATGGTTTCGTGTGTTTGGTTGGTTTTTGTTTCAATTTTGTGTGTTGGTTGTCAAGATGTTGTGTCCTTGGTATTGACGCCTGTTTTTGTTTGTGTTTTGTCCTGATTTGCTGGGTTGTGTATGGGTTTTTGTTGGTTTGGTTTTTTATTTAGATCTATATGTTTGTTTTTTTTCACTTTGCTGTAATTTTTGTGTCGAATAGTTGTTTGTTTTGTTTTGGCATCATTTGTCTATATTTTGTTTGTTCGTTGTTGCAGGTGGGTATCATATTGTTTTTCTATGATTGTGCTATTGTTTTTTCGTGGGCGGGGGTATTTTTGTGTTTGTGGTGTTTTTATCTGTTTTTGTGATGTTCTCTCTTTGCTTATGTGATCAGATGTTACGTTGATTTCTTAGTGTTATTTTTTTTTGGGTGGTTCTATATTGGGTTCATTTTAAATTATCTTTGTGGGTTGGTTGGGGGGTTCTATGGTGTTTGTGGGGGTTGGTTGTTGTTTGGTGTGGGTTGTATTTTGTCATTGCTAGTAGGTGTATGGTTGGGAATCTTTTCTTCTGTGTTTTATGGTTTTTTTTTATTTCTGTGTTGTCGTCCAGTTATTGTTATGTTCTTTGTGTTTTAGTTGTGATATACCTTTGTCAATTGTGATCATTAATTATTGTCATTTATTCTTTAATAAATGACTTTTTATTCTTGATACGTGTTTTGTCTAATTTGCCCAATAGTAGAGCAAACCGAACATAAAATTTTGTTTTGTTTGTTTTGTTTGTTTTGTTTTCTTTGGATTTGATTTTAATTGTTTTTTTGTTTTTGGTAGTAGATGTTTCTTATTCTTGTTAACGTTGGTGGTGTGGTGCAGATGTTTGGCGGTCGCTTTTTCTTTTATGACCTTGTACTTGTTAGATCTTTTTGTCCATTTGCATTGTCTTCATTTTCATTGACATTTTTGTGCAACTCTTGGATTGAATTATTTTGGGGGTTAGTCAACTCTGTATATTGTCCGTGTGCATTAATATTCAGGGAGGTATCCTTCTATGTTTTTCTTGGTTATTTTGGACATTGGTTGTTATTTTTTGTTTTTATTAAGGAATATTGGGCGAGGGAGTTTTTTTTTTTTTAGTTTCCTTTCTAATAAAAAGCGTAGGATGAATATTTCTGATATGTTTAATTTTGATCTTAAAGATAATTTGTATCGTGATTCATCTGGCTTTGTTGTAGATGTATTTTTGTTTTGCTGTATTGGTGAATTATTCTTAGATAATGTACTGGTCCCTAGTTATACTTTATTTTATGTTGGGTGAGAACGAAACCATACGGTAATAGTATGATTAGGGAGTAGGTTACTTCTTTTTTTTTGTTTTAATAAGAAGTCAATTTTAATGGTGGTGTATGTCCTTTCTTTGTTTTTTCGTTATCGTTGTTTTCGTACTTTTACATCAAATAATAGAAACTGGTCGTAAGTTCTCAGAGAATATATCTATTACCAAGATTTCTCTTTCTAACCATTGTAGCAGAAATTTAATTTTGTTATATAAATTGTGATTGTTGTCATCTTTAAATACAAGTTAAGGGGTATTGTAGCGAGGTAAATAAGGGATTTATGAATTGCTTGTCGAGGATTTATCCAGACGACTGGGTGAGGGAGATATCGAATATTATGTAGAACTTTGAACCTTATTCTAGAAGGATTTTAAAGTATAAGAAGAGGATATTGCATCGCCGTATTAGAATATTTATTCGTGACGCAAGTCCCGGACCATCTATCTTCTGTGTTCGTAAAACCGGAAGTGATCAATGATATTTTTTAGATAGGTCACATGAGGAATTGTTCTGGTTTTCAGCCGTAACAAAACTCTGGGTGTACATTAATATTGTTTTTGTCTGTCAGTGCTCATTTACTACATATTTTGGGCACTCATTTTCTTAAACGACCTTGGTATTGTACTTCACATTTGGTATACTGCGTGAACTTACCCAACCTTCTCCTTTACTGCTCTTTCAAAAGACTGAGATTCTTCAAAGATCATGCTTCTAGTTTTAAACACTATTTTAATATCTACCAGTCTATATGGGACGTAAGAATATGAACTACTTGTTATTCCTATTTTATTCTTTTTTTGGGATTTCCAAAACTTCAACAACCCCTACAAAACAAAGATATATTCGCTGGATCTATCTAGTAATGTTCCACCAAGCCTCACGAAATATTGACACTGTCAAGGGCAACTTCAGAAGTTAATTGTGAAACTACATATGCAGAATGGTGTAAATCAAATGTGGATCTAAAAACAACTCTAAAAGAATTCTAGTGAATTTGAAATCTCCAGACCCTTTCACAGATCAACAAATCAAAAACATATGACTTCTTCAAACACTTACACTAACATCTCTCGCATCGATAAATTAAGAGACAAGCTTTGTAACATTATAGACAGTTGCTTCTTTAACAAAAGGTAAGGAATATCTATCTAGTGATCAGTAATTAAAATTATTTTGTTAATCTCCACGCCGGTTCTACACACAAGTACTGCTGAAGTTGATCATAAAGCAATGCTGGAACCTGTTCTTTCATTGAATATCTTTGTAGTATTTTTAGTCATCATGGTCTTCCAACAGATGTTGGAATTCCAATGGGCACTAATTGTGCTCTTTATTAGCTGACCTATTTATATTCTTATGAGGCAGAATTCATTCAATAAGCCTTCTCCCATGATAAAGAAGCGATCTCTAAAGCGGTGGCCTTTAATTCCCAAACATTCGATAATACTTGACGTATCGTTTTATCTATCAATAATAATGAACTTTCCATTCATATGTCGATTAAATTATCCAACGACTAAAATAAGGACACCACAGAGTCTTTCATTCTGCTTCGGTACTTGAATATCTTTATATGACACATTAACTGCAAAACTAACTACTCAACTTTCTGAAAACGGGACATTCAGATTTCTCCAATCGGTCACTTTTCCATAATTTGTTGTAGCAATATTCCATCATCACTTCTGCACATGTGTGTATGTCTCTTTCTCAGAACTTATTCGATACGCAAGAGCTTGTTCTGCTATGATCAGTTTGAAATCGAGGCAAGCTATTTACAGACAAGTGTTGCTGCAGGGGTTTCAACAGTCACGTTTAAAGACAGCATTTCGTAAATTTTATCGTCGCTATAACTACAATTTTTAGTTACCAATATGACCTACTCATTGAGTCAATATTGCTGTCTGATGTGTTTCATAGCCATCTGTTAAGACCGTTTTTTCACATCACGTAGATTGACTACGGGATTGTTTCCCGTATTTACCTGATGAAAGACTAATGGGCTCACGGCGGGTGGTGACCGGTCAACAGGGGATGCTTACTTCCTCCTAGGCACTCTGATCTCCTACTTCTGGTGGTCCCAGTGGGTCCGTGATTGCCTCAATCCTCTGTTTTTTTTGTATTTCTAATAATTTAGGGGACTTAACGAGATTGATCATGTTCGTTAAAATCTTTGCATTTTACATGTACGTGTTATAATTGCCAATATGAATATGATGGTGCATTTGTGATTTGAACAATTGGAAGTACAAAGCCTGAAAACGTTATTTGTTTTTCTCACATCTGAACACAGGGCCATGTAATTTACATATATATCAGTGTTCATGTTGTGGTTTTAACTCTGGAACTTTGTATGTAAATTTGGGTAATATATAGTCTTAGTGTACATATTGTGTTTTAAAAGCCTCCTGAATCATCGCTCTGCTCCTAATGGGCACTATTGTACATTATATCGAGTGTACATATTGTGTTTAAACGATCTGAATAGATATGGAAAACGAGGCCGATCCAGTACGCTGATGTATTTTACACGGAAGACATAATCAGCGTGTAAAAACAGAATATTGTTGTTTTTAATTAAACAACCAAAACTCTGATGGGTGAAGACAACAGGTATCTTACTATGTATTCTGTACCAATATAATGACACAAT
>CAJDSM010036408.1:9300-20636 GCA_903981925.1 Ostrea lurida | reverse complement strand
ATGGATTTATGAATCATGCGTAAAGAACACTTCTTTTACTTTAAATCGGAATTCTTTTATGATACTTTGATAGACTGTGATCCTGGANCACAGTACATAATTTACAAAAAGGTTCACCATGTCCATATCCTGGATTTGGAAAAGGGTGTCAAGAGACATGTGAATGTGAGCAACAGAACTGTGATCCTACTACGGGGTGTGTTTCAGGTAAATGTATACAGTAATTAATTGTTGCAGATAGTTGTTCCTGTAACGGCAATATGAATGTATTCACTAATAATTTAATTTTACTTATTACAAGCAATTTGATTGGTTAAAATGAGATTGAGCAACATCAGTTATTTTTTTTAATCTAATTTGCTCTTTATGACGTCCTAGAATGACGTCACAATGCATTTGACGGTGTTGATTCTACTTTGTTGCTATGGCAAAAGTCGTCCGCCTCATGGGAAATCCTTATCATTTCGCAAGTTATTTTTCAAATAACGTTAATACGTTGAACATGCTAATTTATTCTGATAAAATTATTAAGGAATGAAGCTAATTTTGACCTAAGGTTATACGCATAGATAATGTAAAATTGGTGAGTTTATCGGCTTAATAATCCCTCGCGGATTATAAAGCGTAATATCATGCACACTCTAAGTTATGATTACCCTTAAATATAACAGTCCTCAAGAATTTTTACGAGATCAAGCAAAGTAAACGTTTTCCCCGAAAAAAGTGGTATTTTATTGTAGCGGTAAATATTTTAGCGATTTTATAATCTTATTACTTTGAAAAGCACCCATAAACATCATCTATTCTGAATGAAAATTGTTAGTTCCTGATATTAATTTTTATAAACAATCTCCAAAAGTTCCACGCTATTAATTAGCCAAAATTAAATCCTAGCTAAAAAATTTCTACTTATCGTGTAATATCGTATAGCCTAGGTTCAAATTAGCTTCATTCCTTAATAAAGGGAAGTGAAACAATTCTGGAATGTGTCAATTATATGGATTTATATCTTGTCAACGTCTATTGTTTTGGGTCCTTTCACGTTGACAGACGCGTTGGATTTTGGTACATGCACATACAAAACTGGAGACTGATTTCAGCGTCTCCATCGTTCCAACTCGCATATTCTTTTATTGTAGCCATCATAGCATTTCCTATATCAACCTGCATATGGAGTCATATGTCTTCAAACTTATTCGTTATATGCAAGAGCTTGTTCGCGTATGATCAGTTTTTGAATCGAGGCAAGACTCGATTACAGAAAGTTGTATTGTTGCAGAGGCGTTGTCAACAGTCACGTTAGAAATGTGTCAATTCTGACAGTGCAATTTCGTAAAATGTCTAATGGAGTTGTTAATAACGTCTGCTAATATTAAAAACATATTTAGTTTACCAATCATTGTACTATATTTGAGCTTAAATGCTGTCTGATGTGACCTTTTATAAGCCCAAATGCTCTTAAGACGAACCTCGTTTTTCACACACTCAATTCTGATTTGAGCTCTATAAGCTGAGACTTTAGTTATCCCGTTTACCTTGATCAAGATGTGCTCAGCTGGCGGGGTGTGACACGTGTCCAATCAGGACTGCTTACTCCTCTCTGAGTGCACAAATCTGACCCACCCTCTGTATCTTTCCCAGGGTTCCCGTTGAATTGCCAAACTCTGATTTTGTTATTCTATTGGTACTTACGAGATTGATAACTTGTTCGTTATCCTTTTGCCTTTACATACAATGAATATGTCCTATAAATGTTATAAATACAACTTCATATACAAGTCAAATCTGTGGACTTCTGCAGAAATAGTTATTATTGAACAAATATATCCATCGATATAAAAGTTGCGAAAATACTTAGACTAGAATTGTATGTTTAATATGTATATTTGATCTAAACATGATAATGTAGATATATGCATTTTGCAATGAGAGACCCTTCCTGCTATGAAATATATTCCCTACAAACTCTCAATCTATTGCTATTTATACTTCAAAAAAATCTCTCTAAATCTGCAATGAAGAAAAATAAGTAAATAATCCCACGTACATTTGAAGACATAAATACTAGATAGAAGGGAATGTACTTGAATGAGTGCTTATGGCAAATAATGAATTTATAATGAAATAGCTTTTTACCCCTGAACAGATTTTTAATATTTCCCGAGCCTTGGCGGAGGGGAAATATTTTTTAAATCCGGTTAGACGAAATTTTATTCATAAATTTTTATTATCATACACGAAGTTTAGTTTCTAATTTATCACAAAATAGCTAAACCACGATCATTAAAGGCATAATTTTTGGCTCTATAACTTTCGTATTTCACATAAACCGGATTTTCGCTTTGGTTATTGTTTTGAACGTCGTCAATTCGATTGTGATGTCGTCTGCAACGCCACGGTTTGAAGACAGCTGGAGAATTTTTGTTATACGCTTATTTTCATACTCTAATTAACGTATTCATTTTCACTTCATAATATAGACACCATATATGCCCTTAGAATTTCCCTCAGGTAGACAAAACAATGGTCTTTATCACCATCAAAAGTTATCTAACAGTTTCGGATATTAGTGGCTATCTGCAGTTTTTCAATGATTGATCTAACGCCGTGAAATTGACCTACCTAATTTTGCATCTATGACCCTTTCAGCTAGCGATTATTATCATTTTTTTTTTTTTCTTTTTCCGTAACCCCCTGTTATGAAACGCCATGGAACAGTACAGTTGTGTAGAATAATATGTCATATTGCTAGTGGTCTGCAATTTGCAGTATTGAATAGAATAGTGATTCTCTTCAGTTACATTATATCCAATTACTCTGCCTAAGTATTTTCACTCTAAACGAAAAAGAGGGTTAAGCCAGATTTCTCCGACTGTTTCTACTAGGAGATAACACTAAAAATCTATTAGGGCGTCATGATTTGCATGATATAAGTCTAATGTTTTTTTTTTTTTGAGTATATGATAAAATCTCGGTGTTCTAACAAACCGTTCTCTATTCTTTACTATTTGCTATGTACTATAAGAAATATATGCCTTCCCTCCTCCCAGAAACTTTTGCGAAAACTGCCCATCCGCCTCTTAGGAGAAATATTTAGTTGACAACAACAAAGCTTACACATCGAGCTGAAAGAAAAAAATACTTGAGTAATGGATTGCATGTTAATACTGTCCAGCACTACAGTTTATTTAAAAATAATGACAAATAACTTGAATGAGAGAATGAGAGAGAGATGAGAGAGGAGGAGAGGAGAGAGATGAAGAGAAAGAAGAAGAGAGAGAAGAGAGAGATGAGCCTAGCTCAATTTCTTAAAGAATACGATACAATATAGTGTACTCAAGAATTCTATGTATGATATATACTGTGCTGAAAAGATGAATCGATAAAATAGCGAGGCAGTTATCCCTCCTTTGTAGTATTGAATTGATTTTCTTTTCGTAGATCCGTATGAATATTCTTTCATTAATTACAATACTCTGAAGTCGTGATTTTTTCTTTATAGGGTAACCTACGAATTTTTTGGTTACAATAGTAGGGCATATTTTAACGCTAATTTCTCTTGCGGGGCGGTAACTTTAGAGGAGAGAAACTCATTTTTTAATATGTTTTTTATGATTCCCACGCCATCTGCTACGAATGTTTGATATAAGATTGTGATAACAATTGATTATGGTTGTCACTCATGGAATAACTAATCTATAGTATTAAGGTATAAACAATATTTATTTTCTTAACTAAAACAAACATATTCCGGTTAAATATCAAGGTCAGGGCAAGAAATATTGTGAACATATATCGATAAGTTTAAAAGCAACTCACTGCATGCTTTGTTTTTGAGACCTCGATCTGTCTTTATTTCCTAAATCGATCCTTTGGTCGCTTTTTGACACAAAGTAATTTGGGATGTAATTCTGTGAGTAATTCTTGAGGATCTAGAACTATCTGTTAAAATATCATGAGCTCTAAATCCTTCTTCTACAATATGCATATTAAATTTTCATGGTGATAATAAGGAGTGAAGCATACTCACCCCTCACCTCGTCCCACCCATTAAGTTCTATGAGCTATACCTTGGCTTGTCCTAAATTTCTCTTTCATGAAGGTTATAGACTACAAAACTTTCAGTAGAGCAAATAACTGTCGCACTGGAAATCATGTATATGAATCAAGAATACTGCATACAGCGGAAGAATGTTTCATGTTAACCAACCTAGAAACAAAGCAATTGTTGGGTGGGCCTTAAGGCTCACTATATCATAAATTTTGCAAACCAATGGTTCTAATCTGCTAAGTATATGATAAGAGGGATAGATGTTTGACAGGGCTTTGATTAACACAGATCTATATAAGTGTCTGATTGTCTAGGGATGACCTAGTATTGTTTAGGGATGACCTAGATTGTCTAGGGATGACCTCCGATTGTCTAGGGATGCTAGATGTTCTAGGGATGGCCAGATTGTTAGGATGAGCCTAGATTGTTCTAAGGGATGGCCTAATTGTTTAGGATGACTAGATATGGGTCTAGGGTGACGCAGAATGTTTAGGGATGGCCTAGATTGTTTAGGGATGACCTAGATTGTTAGGGATGACCTAGATTGTTTAGGGATGAACTAGAGTTGTCTAGGGATGACCTAGATTGTCTAGGGATGGCTGATTGTTTAGGGGATGACTCTAGATTGTCTAAGGGATGACCTTAGATTGTCTAGGGATGGCCTAGATGTTTTACGAGATGACCTAGATTGTCTAGGGATGCTAAATTGTTCTAGGGATGGCCTAGTTGTTTAGGATGACCTAATTGTCTAGGATGGGCTAGATTGTCTAGGATGACCTAGATGTTTGGGATGGCGCTGTTATGTATATACTTACCCTCTTCTGTTGAGCAATTGCCATGACAACCTTCGTAAATCTGACGCTTTTTAGCTCAGTGCTGGTATCCCACTAAATTTGATTAATACTGAAAAAAATATATATATCCGAAATTGTGATCATGAATAATAAATAAAATCTGAAATACTAAGTATGATAGAGATCATTCTAAAGTAACAGAGTAGTATCAAGCAAGTTTTATATTTTCGTCCTAATTTTCAGACCTTTACTCTGTTTGATGAAAAGGGGCGGCTGCAGAAATCCATGCCAAATTGACCAGCTGTTTTATTTGAGACCCTCACCACACAGCTGAGTCCCAGCCTGGCATGCTGCTTCCTACAAAACAACACAGATCGCTAACATGCAATCAAAATCATCGTGTCAGGATTTGTAATGGTATGGCTTCATTCGTTTCCTAAGAATGTTTTTCAATAGCGTTTTTATTTTCATGAACTATTAATAGATGTGTATTGTCGCCCCACCCCACCCCACCTCCCAGGGGCCAGGACTGAATGAAACATGCCAACTAATCTTTCAGGAGCAATCATGTATCTCAATCCTTTTGGCCCAGTGTTCTTGAGGAAAGACTTTTAAAGATTTTCCTTATATGTAAAACTTTGATCCCAATAGTTCTCATCATACCAAGGGACCATGATTTTACAATTTGAATCTGGCACTAAATATGGTCAGGAAGCTTCATGTAAATTTCAAACTTTTCTGGCCGCAGTGGTTTTTCAGAAGATTTTTAAATGACCCCCCTATTTTTGGCATTTCTTGATTTTCTCCCCTTTCAATATGGCCTGTTCTCTTTGAAACAAACTTGAATCCCCTTTACCAAAGATGTTTTAATGGCAAATCTGATATAGCCCTGCAGTTATGGAAAAGAAGTCGTAGAAAGATGACTGAGCAATAATAAAATCAGCTGAAGCTCACTTGAGGCCTTCTGTTAAGTAGACAATTAATGATTACGTGTTAATTTAGATATAATGTTTTAAGATTTACTGTTTTATTACTCTTCAAAGTTATTATAGTCTAAAATCTTTTGGTCTGATTTATCAAATAATAGTTGTTTTGCGAAAACATTAAGCAGCAAGCCACGGAATGAAGCCTTTACACAGCCTGAATCACATGATAATATTATTCAAAATGCATGTAAAACTATATAAAATGTTAATACAATGACTCAACTTTGTTTCAAATACAGCCATAACTTTCATCGGCGAATGTCGGCTAAGGCGCTTCACAGAGTTGCAAAAACTGAGCATTTTCCAAACCACTGTCACATTATTCATGCACCTTAAACAAGAATGCTTTATAACATCTTTATGGCCCCTGGTGGCAATACAGATTAAAATCATCTTAAATTCAAAAAATGTCTGTAGTGATTGTGAAAAGAATGGGCTTACTTTTATTGGGAAACCAGTAATACAGTTTGATGTCTGTTTAAAAGTGGACAATAGTTGGAGAGGATCATCAAGTTGTCAGAAACTTGTAACTAATCCATTTTGTATATATCATACAATAAGAATATTTCAAATCAAAGCGACAATACCGGTAGATTGTCTTAGCAGATGCAAGCAAATATTTCCCCATTTTCAATAAAAAAAGGTTCTTAATTAAAAAGGATAGTGTCACTATTTTGTCAAAAAATTTTTACCATGCAACAAAATGATGTCCAAATGACTCATACAAGTGTTATCTGTTAAATAACAATTTTATGCATTTATCTGTATTATTTTAATGCAAATTCTAAAATCATTTATGGTCTTCAAAAATATGCCACAAATTAATTTGGCTTCCTGACAAAAATTCATAAGGTATTTCCATTGTAACTTTGAGGAACAGTGCAGTCATTTTTAGTTGGCAAAATATCACTCATATATTCTTTTTTCTTATATCGAAAGGAATAAGATGATTTGGAGTGCAAAAAAAAAATCAACCAAATGAGTGATACTATCCCCTTTAATTCTTTAAAAAAATACCAACATGTACCATCATGTCAAATAGTATGGATTACACATGTATAATACAGTTGAAACTTAGATATCTTCGAACACTGAGATCTAAATACTATGGCTATATCAAACTGATTTGCGAGGTCCTAACCACTATTTTCTTAGTATTTTTACCCTTGTAAATTTCATGGATATCTCGAAACATTTTTCTTGGTCCCATTGAGTTCGAGATACATGAGGTTGGACTGTATTTTGGTTTCACGTTCGCGCCAATTGATCACATCAGATCGATGCCATTCATTATATCACCATAATCACTCGCACAAACTCAGCCGAATTCGATTTTCGTTGCATGGAAGTTGTTTCAACTAGTGTATGATGTAATCGGTTCACACTCGTGTATATGTATTAACACAACTCGTGTATGATGTATAGCACAACTCTGTATGAGAGTGTATTTAGGGGTGCCCAACTCGAGAGGTAGGTAGATGATAGTATACACAAATTAGGAGGTTGGTACACCTGATGTATAACAAACACAGTGTATGAGTAGCTGAACACAAACTAGTGTAGTGAACATGTACACACAACTCAGCGGTCAAACTATGCATGGTATAGCTGAGCACCAACTAGGTTATTGATGATCCAAGACAACGCAATACGTGTAAGATGTTATACACAAACTAGTATGATGCATGATGTTATACACAACTAGTGTTATCGATGTAAGGCACACAACTAGTGTATGATGAGCACACAACTCGTGTATGATGTTACACAGGCTAGTGTATGATGTATACACAATCTCCGTGTATGATGTACACACAACTCGTGTGATGACTGTCTGATGGCCAGGCTAGCTAGTCCGGTACCGATGAACTAAAGTGGGATGAGTATGACACAAACTAGTGTATGTGTAATGTATAGCACAACTTGTCGTATGATGTATACACAACAGGAGTATGATGTACTACACAACTCGTGTATGATGTATACACATGTGTATGAGTATACAGCAACTAGTGTATGGGGGAGTGTATACACAAACAGCTCAGAGTATGTGGTTGAATTGTACTGTATGACACAGAGTCAGTAGCCTGTTATGTCGGGTTGATGTAATACAGCAACTAGTGTTGATGTATACACACTCGTGTATGATGCGTATTCACAGACTAGTTCAGCTGGCGTAGTGTAAGAGGAGAGTTGTGATAACGACGTAGTGATCAGCTACTAACAGACTAGTAGATAATCAGCTGTTAATCTGGACTCAAGTTGAAACTAGCAGGATGAGCACAACTCATGTATGATGTATAACACAGACTCGTGTATGATGTATACACAAACTAGTGTATGATGTATACACAACTAGTGTATGATGTAGCCACCAACTCGTGATATGAATGATACCAGACCTAGTGTATGATGTATACACGTTCCATACACAGTTTGTCTGCTTTGACTTACGTGTCTGATCCACTGTTGACATTTGTCCTGTAAATGCTGGCGACCGGGTACTGCATGGGATCGCAGCATGGCACAAATTCTACAAGGAACAAAAAAGAATCAGCTAACTATTCCAACATAGAAAAGATCAGACAATGTAAATCATGTCCCAATGGTCTTACCCTAAGTACAGCATTTAGGCAGACATCTGGGTCGCTCCGTAATAGTCGAAAGACCTAGTTCGGGCTCAACACACGAGAGAGGGAGGATACAGAGCTTCTTCTAAGGCTACAGTTAGCACTGAAAGAGAATATGTAAATAAACTCACATTCACCATAAACGAGTTCATGAACTCCCACACGTCCAGTTGCAAGGCTCGACGTGTAGCGTGCTTGCAGGACATGATAATAGTATGGACATTATTATATCGCACCTCGGAATTGCGAACGATTCAATGTTTTCTCATCGATCTGAAATTCTGAATTTTGCCACAATCAGTCACAGTACGCTCAGTCACTATTACAAACTGTTCACTGTGGTTTAACTGTTGGGCGAAAACTTTTCAACACATATCTGAAATTAAAATGAATGTCATCGATTTAAACAATTACCGAGCTATTCAGAAAGATTTTGTTGAGATAATCGTTGTTAAAACTGAGGTAAACTAGCGGAAGCTTTTACGTCTTTCTGGGTTATTTTCACGTTCCACATGAAATGTCGGTTTCAACAGGCTCCTTTCTAGAGATGACAGTGTATTCTATGCATTTTCAGACTCGCTCGATGATACATTCAGGCGACCTAAGATCGAAGTTTGAGTGAATGCGGCTGGGCATGTAACGAGCCGAGGACGTGAGACAGTACATTCTAATGTTATTCTTTGTTAAGTTGTACATCTAGTGACAAAGTCAAGAGTGGTGTCCTCAGTCTCAAGGTTGAACTACTAGATGAAGTGCAGACGCGGACATATGTATCGCTTTAGCAGCCTCATGAATGCGACCTAAATGAGCAACCGACAACATATATGAGCATACATCGATGCTCAGAGAGAGCAGGCAACCAAGCTGAGGTGGTGAGAGAATTCTGATATATATAAAGATAATATGTGCTGGATTCTATTGTTTATTAATGATGATCAAAAATAAAGCAAATTTTCAGATGAAATGGAATTTTTGTCCAAATTGCTGGGCAACCATCCTTCTTATTTCTCTTTTAAAGTAGTGAGAAGGGGGAGTAAGTCTATGTGATATTGTGTGCGCTGATTCGGAACCATCGCGCATAGACACAAAGTGATGGGTGGCAAAATCGGGCTCCTGTGAAAACGCCAAGCATTGAGCTACTAGGGTGACATTCTATGAAAAATGATGATTGAGAGAAGAGGGGGCCTAGGAAACAAAGGAGTGAGAAGAGGTTGAGAGCCACGCTTGGCGAAGTTCGAAAGGCGTGTTAGGTATGTGAGGGGGTCACTGACGTAGAGAGTCGAAGTTCTCTTAGAAGGAGACAGCTGCTTCGCGGCGGTGTTCGCGCATTCGGAGAGTAGCTCGCTACTAAGCGTTACAGTATTGAAATGTTAAATCGCACTTTATTCTCATTTAGAACGGTGGGGGAGGATCACAACGTTTTAGTGAGTCTATTGTTGCGGCGTGACAAAACACGCGGCGTATAGGGGATATGAGGCGCTAGGTAGAGCCTGGTAAGGGTAAATAAAAGGTCTCGCGGATAGTGATACGTTTCCGGTGAGGAGAGAGACCAATGTGCAAATATGGAGGGCAAGATGTGTGATGGTGAGTAGTTGTCGTCGAACTCATACGGAATCGGGTAGCACATCCACTGATGTTGACGGTAAGCATGGATCGATAAAGTTTGAGGAAAGACACTGCTAAGTGACAGGGTGTGGACTAAACGATTCATCCCACTCATTAAAACCTTGTATTTGGTCTGCATGTTAGCCATGGAGCGGCCATGGAAGAAGCAGCACAGCGGGACACGTTACGAAATAAATACAATATCCCCAACTCTCACTATACGATTCCAATAGTGTCAGCACTGAGGTAGAACGTAATTATTATGGATCCAAGAGATCACGTCTAGGTGTAACAGATATTTTTCATTTATATTTGTATTGTGTTTGTGACTTACGGTTCAGTGTGCTGTGATGTGGCTGTCTGCGGTCGTAACGCAGAGCAGGCGGGATTTGTAACGCAGAAAAGCGTGACGATGTTCTTGACGAGTGTCAACAAAGAGAAGTGAATACATGCACTGGAACTAATCTGAGAACCAGGCTTGTGTTTGCTTGTTTGTTTGATCACTCCATACATAATATAGCCCGTGGCGTGGGTATCGTATATAGTTTACGAAGCACATCTAAAAACCTGGTATGTCAGCGAGGAGCGTTACAAGAATTGCTGGGAGCAATGTCTAGCATAACGAGGACCTGCACACGCTTGCTGTTCTCTGATGTAACTTTGGTAAAATACCAGAAGCGTCACCAGGGACTGAGAAAAAAAAACAAACAATAATAAACGTGAAAGGCAGGTATTTACCATTACAGTAAGAAGTCCATCGGAGACTGAGGAAGATAGTTAAAGGCATCAAACCGTCAAGCGTGAAACATAATATCCAGGGCTGACACTTGGTATTGCCCAGCGATTACTATTGTTATTCGGTCATAGATTAGGACCAGAGGGGGTCTAAGATGGAAAAAGCTATGGTCGTAGCACCAGCAAAGAAGGTAGAAAGTGAATAGCAGTATGGGCGAGCCAAAGCTATCTCCCGTACATAATAGCGCATGCGAGCGTTACATGCTTCAAGGTGCAGCCGTTACAGTATACAACCTCATTGCATACGCATCCGAAGCCCGCCATCTTATCCAAAAGAAATTTCCTCCCAATTCAAGAGAGTATCATAAAGTGTTACCTTCAAAGATGCTGTTAATTATCAACTGAGAAATATCATATTAAGATATACCATAATTATGAAAAAGCAAATACGTATAAAACCTATTTTTTCAAATAAGGGAATTACCGAATGTGAGATGCAGACTTATAAGTCCAGAGCAGTATCCATGGATATCGC
>CAJDSM010036404.1:2500-17265 GCA_903981925.1 Ostrea lurida | reverse complement strand
CTATCTTGTTCACAAGAAATTTAAGTAATATATCAATAGTTACCATTGACCTTTGACCTTGAAAACCAGTTAGGTCATGTGTCTCTTCATGGGCCACCATTGGTGGAAGGTTTTGATGATCTCTGAATGAAAGCCGTTCCTTCTATCTTGTTACAACAACCTTCGGACACCACACACAGCACACACAACACACACACACACACACATCACACACACACACACACACACACACCACAACACACACACACAAAACACACAGCACAAACACACAACACACACACAAACGGACACCACACACACACACACACGACACACACATTGAACCACACATCCGCCACGGCCGATGCTATATTCCTTCCGCAACTCAGTTGCGCGAGGAGATAATTATACGATAGTTTAGAGCCCCACTGGAGAATATTTCACTAATATGGAGACTCATAATTCCGTGTGAGGACTTCAAATTGCAAACCTAGTGTTCGGCCTTAGGGGCCTCTATTGAGCAGTGAGAGGGATCTTTAATCGTGCCCACACCTGCCTATGACAGAGGGCCTCGATATTTTTTTCAGGTCTCATCCGAAGGAGAGTCGGAAAGACAAAAGAAAAACTGGGTTTTAATAGCCTTCTTATTGAAGCTGTTATATTGTGTTAACATGGCCTTATTTTGCACTTAAAGTTTACTGAAGAATATTATCATTTAAAAACTTTATTTGTCTTTGCGTACGTAACAAATCCATTAAACCAAGTAAATCAATCATTATAGAACACAACATAATTCATGCCTCTACATATGACAAAAAGAGTTAAGTACTTGTAAGGAAATATAATGATTACCTTTTTGTTACTTGATTACCGAAAAAACTAATGATATCCAATTTCAAAGTTATAAAATGACATATTCGGGATTAATTTGTCAATTTTTAAATTTCAGGTAACTTCCAAGTCTTAGTCTTAAATTTAAATGGAAGCAAAATTTCCCACAGATTTCAAGTTATCGGATGTATTTCTATTGATATTGGAAAGAATAACCCAACACCCTGTTTTTTGCTTAATACAAAAGACAACCCAAACCTTTTAAACACTCGAATCTGACATATGCAGATGTGGAACCGTCGCAGTGTCGGACATGTAACTTGTTAGTACTGTGTCAACTTGACCGAAGGCCTGCTTACAGATCTACAGGGCTGATAACGACTGGATGCCTTGTCCATTGAGTCCAGGACCGATCCGCTATGGAAATTACAAGTACAGCGTAACACCCACCGTCCATGACAGTTAGGAAAACCTGCTGCAGTATCGCGCCCATAGCTACGTGCGCATTCCTAAAAAAAACTGAAACGTTACTACAAGCTTGAAAATAAGGCGAAGATCACAGAACATTTTTAAAGCCCGCCATTATCAGATAAATTCATCTTTATACTACACACTAACTTGCATATCCAAATTGACTTAACAATTCTAAAACAGGATAAACAATCTTACTGTGGATTACAGTTTTACTGGAAATAAACGACTGCATTGTGCTCTGTGTACTCAGCTCTTATCAGGTCAGCTTGGAGACAGATTCTTAAAGTTATATATACGGTATAAATTTCGTCTATATAGAAAAACAGAAATTGATTAAAAATGAAATAACTTTACTCATCCCGTTCTATTTGTTATATTACCTATTAATAGCCTTTTAATAGTTTGAAAATTAAACTTTTGGTATTCTCTGCCAAATACTGAATTGTTGAACTGACTGACCCTCTTATAGCTCACACGCCATGAGGAATATTAATTCTCAAATATAGATACATCTCATCATTCTATTGCCCGTTGACCGAAAACATTGGCTGTGTGGTACCTGTCGTTTGATTTAGCGTAGTCGCCTTAATCGTCACAGCAATACCAGTTACATGCTGATGCGCAATAGCAGCAACTTGTACAAGGATCGAATTACCACAATCAAAACTTTTAATGTCCATGATAAACCCGTTTTCCATTAGACACGTCCAAAACGATATTAAGAATCCAAAAAGTACCTGTGTCTGAGTATTCCCTACTTCAGTGGAAAAATTGTAAATTTGAAATATGCTGAGAAGCTTAGGTGTCATCTCAAGAACGAAGGTGAGTATTGAGACGAATCCGTACCCTCACACCGTGAGGAATACTAACATCTGTCCTTAATGACAATAGAGAACAATACATAGACCACTGCCTGTCAATAAATCCTTTCTCGAAAGGCACTGCTTTCTCGTCATTTTTGAGTTTAAGTGAGACTACATGCACTTACAATTCTTTGCTATTTTAAATAAAGCTCGACCTTGCTTTTCAATTACTAAATATTGCGTCACAAAATTACCATTTTCAAACGAAGTGAATATGAGATCATTTAGAACTAATTTAATTTGTGTTCAGATCGGACTTGTAATTTACAAATCTCTTTTAAACGAACGTATACTCAGCATATTTCAATATAGAGTAAACAAAAACATGGCTCGAGCCTAGTTTACATAAGCGAAGAATTGTAAGTGCTGATATCTCACAGTAACTAACAAATGACGTTCATCAACTTTGCTGACCATCCTAAATACCTAAGTGAGCATTGTAAAACATTAAAAAATGAAATCCTCGCAAAGAGTTGCAACAAGTCAAATGTTTGTAAAGCTCATAAGTAAAGATTCAAACGACTATACATTAAAGACAAATTTAATTGGCACAATGATGGCTTCAATAAGAATCTCGTTGAAATATTGTGAGTCAATAACTAAGAGGGTATCCTTCTCGATTTTAGACTTTATCAAAAGGCTTCGAATCTATAGATTAGGAACTATTTTTTTATCTAAACTATTATAAACTTCTATTTTAGAAGCTCATTTTGAAAGTGATAAAACTTTTATATTGAAAACCAGTGTTTGAATAAAAAATAAGTGTGGAATATTTAAACCTTGCTTAATGAAGAGGGGGATGCAGACAAGGATGTCCAATTTTTCAGACGAATGACTTTACTTTTGTTGGTTCCGAAATAAGTATTAAAGTCCTCGGAAAACATTCAAAGGATTAACAAAACGATCACGTGAACACAAAGAAGAAACTTCTACAACGCAAATCACAGTATAATAGCATCATTGCCATCTTAGTACCACCCGAAAACTTTTGAATTCATGTATAACACAAGCGTCAATAAATTTCATATATTACTGAAAACCGCTAGCATACAAATATCTTTGATCTACAAAATGCTTTTAATAAACATCTATCATTTTTTATTGTGAAGCTTTGTGCTCTTAAATGGATTGCCAACTTAGCGTAAACTATTCAGCACTCAACAACAGAACCTTTGATTTAATGAGCGACTTTGGTGCAACTAAAAAAAACCCAAAAAAACAGCAAAGAACAAGAGGCCCACAGGCCTTAACGGTCACGCTGGTATTCAAGTAACACACGGTAGTCTCAGCATTCTAGGGAGTCAATCAGATGATTTTATTGTCACTGTTATCAGTTCAGACAGTTGTTTATTCTAGTCATCCTTTGATGAGGTCATATATGCAATGTCTTTATTCATATACACAAGATTATCATTCAATCTCACATAATTTAAAGGTGAAACTCATATTGCTTACCTTAAATATCCGTGAGCTATGGACTTTTGGCCTGTTTTGGACCCAAAATTCAATAAACCTAACCAGATTTTCTATGACTCATTAGGAGATAGTCATATTATGTATGATATAGTGTCATCTTACCGGTACAAAAGGTATAATGTCCTGGAATATCTCGCACCTATATGGAAATTCTTTGCTAACTTGATGTCCAGGCGCACTTGAGCCATTTAGAGCCTGGATGGCACCTACACCAAATTCACCAAAGGGAATCTATGTCCTGTCCCATGAGTAAGTCCATTTGTATGATACGTGACTCTAGCCAAAGGAATGGTATAATGCTACATTGGGTCCAGACTACATATCAGCATACTTTCGGAGCGTGCGCACCGTCGTGTGCTTAGGCCTTTGCCTTGATTACAACCACAATACCGTTCAATTAGGAAACACACCTTATCCTATGTGGTAGACCAAGTAGCATAATAAGGTAGACTCTGAGGTGAATGCTAGACACTAAAATCTCGGGAACCATTGTCCTGTCTACCAGACGGATGGAACAGGACAACGCTGAATGCCAGTACCTTGCCAACTGGACCACCCCCAACTTGTAGATGCAGTGTGGATATATCATTATGCATGAAAGGTCCCACTTCTCCGATCTCCAAATATTCATATTTACATATCTTACATTAAATAATAGCATTGATAAAGACTGTTTTTGCAAATGTTTTAGATACATATACAAGTTAAGAACACTTTTGGTCGTCGCCCGGTCCCCCCCGGTGCACGTGGTTTCAGAACCCTTACCCCCGGGGATCACAATTGTTACAACCTCAAGTTTACGTAGAGGACCTTCCTGCTCTACATCACTATGTATTTGGTTTCTCTCAAAACATGCGAGTTGTATTAAAGACAGAAGATGTGTTGAGAAGTTGATTCATCTTGCACAGATTTTGTCCCACCCCAAGGACCAGCAGGAGAGCGAAGGAGACTAGAAATTAACAAATTTATGTTGCCTCTTGTCCCGAAATTAAATGCTTCATTTGCCTATTATATTTGAAAATAATTGGACTGGGTGGCATTATCAAGAGAAGTTAAAAATTTTCAAATGTTAACGACAATTCATCAATGAGCCACTTTGGCCCCCCCTAATATAAAAACCTCTAACCCCTAGGATCAATTGAAATTTCACAATTTGAATAAAAGGCTCCCTTTGATTCAAAAATATCCTTAGTTTCACATTAATATCATAGCAATAAGGAAATGAGCTGAGTTTTCAACATGTTATAATATAAACACTAGTTACCAAGTTGGGCCCCGGTCTGGGGGTCAGAACCGCCATGCCCAGGGATTCAACCAAATTATAAAATTTTGGTAAAAGCCTTTCAAGTTGTCCTTTCTTAATCACTAATGGCATTTGTTTCTCACAGATGATATTGCGGTAGGTCTAAAAAGAAATTTTAAGAAAAATTGGTCACTTTTCGGCAGTTTTTTGCCCACCACCTCCCAAGGCCCCAGGGGTGCAAGAGACCTGACATTTACATATTATGATGCGCATGGTCCAGAAAGATGCTCATCCCTAATTTGAAAAAGAATTCACGGACTGGTGTTGTTAATCAAGAAGAAAGTTTCAAAAAGTTCAATTGTAACGCATGACGCGACGGCACGGAACGAGGACCATTGCAAATAGTCACCTGATTTCTCCGGTGGCCTAAAACGTCCCTTTTTCACACTAGCACTGGGCAAAGGGGTCCTTATGCGTAAGACTATTTGACGTCGACGGAAAAATTTCCATGCATTTCAGAATATTCTTATGTGATAAATAAATTCAATTGGGATATTGTGAGTATAATTTACTACATAAAAAAAAAATTTCCAAAAATTGAAAAGATGCAAAAACAACTAATAAATGCAGATCTTTAGATATGCAAATGTACATTAATATAACAAATATAACATTAATATAACAAATAGTAACATTAATATAACAAATAGTAACATTTTAATTAAAAATAGTAACATTATATAACAAAATAGTTAACATGATCTAACAAAATAGTAAATTAATAACAATAGAACATAAATATAACAAATGGTAACATATAATATAACAAATAGTAACATTAATATAACAAATAGTACCATTAATATAACAAATAGTAAATTATAAGAAGACATTATAAACAGTATTTGAGTAACATTAATATAAACAAATTAGTAACATTACATATAACAGAATCAGTAACCTTATTATAACCAATAAGTCATTAACTATACCACAAATCCGTATTAACCATTAGCGGGGAAAATTGCGTACTATTTACCCTTCTGTCTTTAAGACAGCCAGAATGGTAATGAGTTACAAGACACATGAAAACTTTACTGGTCCAGTGATTAAAGCAAGTACAACATTGTCTTTGTTTGTAAATCACTATATACTTGTCTTTAAAAACTCAGGTTTACATTCAACATTGAGGATCCTACTTATAACTCTAGCAATCTGCAACTAAAGATGAAATTCTTCAACAATCACTTATCTGTTTTGAATACTTCTCCAAATTCCGAAGAATAAGGATCAATTTGGAATTACCCATACTTTTCACTGATTTCCAGAAATTTCTAACAAAACAAAGATACATCGCGGTCCAGTAAGTTGCTTCTCACCAAGCTCATATCCTTAACTATACAAAATACTAAAGCTGTTAAGAGTCACTGCAAGATACTGTTCCACTTACATTTTCCAGAGTAGGTGTCAATCAGATGTGGATTCTCAAAAACTCTAAAGAGCTTATAGAAAACTTCAAGTCAACGAGATTTTTCTAAAATTGACTGCATCAAAACATGATTCTCAACACATTTATCAACAAATTCCTCCACGAATAAATTAAAAATCTAGGATTTTTCAGTAATTGATAATTGACTTTTTGAACAAAAACGGCACCCGAAATACAAGTTTCTGGCTTATTGGAAACAGAGCAATTATTTTAGACCACATTGATTGCCCACACAAGTACTCTGAAGAAGATATTAAGAGCAGCTGGGTTTCTTATAGATAATATTTATGTTAGTCTTGGAGACGCATGTCTTCCAACAATCCTGTTGGTATCCGTATGGGCACTAATTGTGCCCTCATTGGCGGATTATGTTTATTATTCATGTTACGAAGCAGCATTGTTCAGAAACTGTTACGGGATAAAAAACAAAAAAAACCCTTGCCCGTGCTCCTTCAACCCTTACTTATACGAAATAGACGATGTCTTCATCAAATTAAACATCTAATTTTCAACAATTATGTCCATTTGATATCATCCTTGACGAACATTGAAATAAAGACACCACCAGAATCTTGACAATGTGCTTCATATTTGATATTACTTAATATGGACTCTATGCAGATTGACCAAATACATTATATGATAAACTGAATGACTTTTGACTTTGCAATTGTCAACTTTCCTTCTTTTTTTAATAAGTACCACTATAGCACCTGCTCTAAATGTGTAGTCTCCAGTTGACTTTCGATACGCAAGGGCAACCATGCGTATGATGATTTTTTTAAAAGCGAGGGCCAACTAATAACCAAGTTGATGTTGCAGGGTATAACAAATCTCGTTTAAATCATCATTTCGAAATTCTACGGGTCGCGATATAATGACCTTGTTTGCGATTACAAAATTATCACTAATATATGTGGACTATTTGTATCACACTTGTTACGATGTCATTTTACATACTAGATTGACAACCGGTAACCCGTTTACTTTGTTCTCGACTACAGGCTCCAACGCGGGTGTGACCTCAGCAGGGATGCTTACTCCTCCATGGCACCTGATCCTCCTTCGCTTTTTCGTCGAGGTCGTGTTGCCCTACACGATTTTGTATTGTTTTTGACTATATACGTTTGATACTTTTTAACTTCGCCATTTTATGAGTAAATAAATAACAAATAGTAACATAATAATAAAATAGTAACATCATTATAACAGAAAGAACTTAATAAACAATAGTACATTATATAAACAAATAGTACATATTAACAAATGAGTTAACATTAATATAACCAATAGAACATTTAACAAATCATAACATTAATCATACATTATAACTTATATAACAAATAGTAACATTATATAACAAATAGTAACATTAATAATAACACAATAGTACCAAGTACCTAATTAGCAACAATGAAAATATTCCTCAAGTCGACATTGTTGCAAAATCATTGTGTAAGATTTTCAGCTGTAAAAGTAGTAACACTTATTCTGTAAAAAAAAACCAAACCTGGCCGCTTTTGTCGAAGGTTCGTGTGGCCCTACACTCGATTCATGTTATGTGTTTTTTGGACTACTGATTACGTTAAACATTGATACTCCCATTTTATCACGGAACATATTCAAGTGTGGACTTCAAATAACACAGGATTGATCAATTTATATATCCTAAATAAAAACATAATAGAAAAGCAACTTGCAGGAATTATAATTTTCAGGCTCCTGATAATTTATTGAACAATAAGAAATCCATAGTGTTAGTAATTAAAACCGTTACAAAGTTATTCCAATACTTTTGACGTGACAGAAGATAAACACTTCATGTTGGATTGTAGAAAGGTAACCATTAATTATAGATCGGATAGGACACATGTCTGGAATGAGTCCAGATGAAAGGTCGTCGAGGAACCAGTAATCTGTCGACTGATCACAACACGATGTAGATTTACAATTATATTGAGTCATAGAGAAAACTTAAAGGCATAGGTGGTATAGAAAATATGTTGTGGGGAACTGAGGAGAGCCGACCATTGAGCCAGTTAGGGGTTCGCTCTCTGAGGTTGCAGTAATGTCATTATTTTAGGAGTGTATTTATTGATTCTCATTGAAGAGAACTTGGAAAATTAAAAGAAAAAACTGGGTTTGAATGCTTGTTATTTGAGCTCAGGTTTAACATTGACCTTTTTGCACTTAAAATTTAATGAAGATTATTCATTTAAACTTGATTTGCCTGTTCCTGTAAAAAAATCATAAAACAAATACAAATACAATCATTACATAGAATAGACCACATAATCCATCGTCTTCTACAGTACATATAAAACAAGTTTAATACAATATATGGAAATAATAATCCTTTTTTGCACTTGATATTCGCGAAACTCATATTATCGAAATTCGAAGTTTAAAAAACCATGTTGGAAACTAATGATCAATTTTTAAAATTTCACGTAATTTTCAAAGTCTTGATCTCTCTCTTTTCCTCCTTCCTCCGTAGCTAAAGTAAAAAAAACGAGAGGGCGTTGTTGTTGTTGAGAGAGATCAAGACTTTGAAATTACGTGAAAAATTTTTAAAATGACATAGTCCACGTCTTTTTTAAATACGAATTTCGATAATATGAGTTTTCCGAATATCAAGTGCAAAAAGGCATGATTTATTTCCATATATATGTATTAAATTTTTTTATATCTGTACTGTAGAAGACATGATTATGTGTCTATTCTATGTAATGATTATTTGTATGTTATGATTTGTTACAGAACAGGCAAATCAAGTTTAAATGAATAAATCTTCATTAAATTTTAAGTGCAAAAAGGTCATGTTTAAAACACTGATAGCTCAATAACAACATTCAAACCCCAGTTTTTCTTTTAATTTGTCAATTTCTCCCCTTCAATGAGAAATCAAAAATACACTTCCTAAAAATTGACAATTACATCTAAATCCTGCAAGGAGCGAACCCGTTTAAACTGGGCTCAATGGTCGGGGCTCCCACAGTTCCCCACAACATATTTCCTATCCACCATGGCTTAAGTGTTTTCTCATGATTCAATAAATTGTAAATTAACATCTCGTGTTGTCGATTCAGTTATGACAGGATTTACTGGTTTCCTAGAGGACGACCTTCATGCTGGACTTCATTCAAACCATGTGTTTTCCGTATCCAGATCGATATTAATGTATTAACCTTTCTACACCAACATGAATGTTTATCATATCTTCTGTCACGTCTACAGTTATTTGATAATTTTGTAACCAGTTTTAATTCCATTTACAACTATGGATTCTTATTGTATCAATAAATTATGCAGGAAGCCTGAAATATAATTCTGCAAGTTGCTTTCATCTATTAGTGTTTCTTATTTTCATATATTAAATTATCAAACTCTGTGGTTCTTTGGAAGTCACATTGGAATTGTCTCCGTATACATGGTGAAGTATCAATGTATTAAACGTAGTCATAGTCCCAAAAAAAACACATCACAAAAATCGAGTGTAGAGCAAACGACCTTCGAAAAGACGTCACAGTATTGGTTTTTTTTCAGAAT
Source organism: Ostrea lurida (assembly GCA_903981925.1). Classification (NCBI taxonomy): domain Eukaryota; kingdom Metazoa; phylum Mollusca; class Bivalvia; order Ostreida; family Ostreidae; genus Ostrea; species Ostrea lurida. The sequence goes on along the minus strand of CAJDSM010036404.1, from coordinate 7,361 downwards.
AAGGTTTAACTACTTTTACAGATGAAATCTTACACAATAGTTTGCAACTTAATGATCACTTGAGGATACTATTTTCATGGTTGCACTCAAGAGGAACTTGTTTATTTTGTTATTAATGTTACTATTTGTTATATCAATGTTACTATTTGTTATATCATGTTACTATATGTTATTTATTTATATTTTATATTTAATGTTACTATTGGTTAATATATGTTATATTGTTATATCAATTTACTATTTCATATTAATTTTACTATTTGTTATCTTAATAGTTAACCTATTTGTTATATTCATTTACGTATATTTTTATAATTAATGTTCTATTTTATATTATTTTACTTAAATGTCGAAGTAAAAGTATCAAACGTAACATCATAGTCAAAAAACACATACAAAATCGAGTGCTAGGCACCATCGGACCTTCGACGGAAAGCGAAGGCAGGATCAGGGTGCCATGGGAGATAGCATGCCTCCTGACTGACCGTCAACCCCGCGTGACCTGTAGTCGAAACAAGTAAACGGGGTTACCGTTGTCAAATCTAGTATGAAAATGACAGTCTAACAAAGGGTATGAAACAAATCATCGAACATATGTTTAGTGATAATTTTGTAATCGCCAAAACAGGTCATTATAGCGACGTAGATTTACGAAATGTGACTTTAACACGAGATTGTTATAACCCTGCAACTTCAATTTTGGTTACTAGTTGCCTCGCTTTAAAAAATCATTCATACGCATGTATGCCCTTCTATCGAATCAACTAAGAATAACACACCATAAGCGGTATGAGTGATACATTACTACAAAAAAAAGGAATTGACAATTGCAAAGTCAAAGTCTTCACGTTTATCAAAATGTCAGTTTCAAATTGCCATTAGAGTCAAGATTAAGAAAATCCAAAATATGAGCACATCTGTCAGATCTGTGGTGTCCTTATATTTCAAGTTTCGTCAGGATAATATGCACAAATGGACATGAACTTATGAAAATTATTGATTTATAGATAAGCACTCGGTATATACCTAAGTCAAGGTTGAAGGACACAGGCAAGTTTTTGTTTTTCCGTACAGTTTCTACAAATTCTGGTGTATGATATAAAAATAAGTTCTGCCATAAGGGAAGCACAATTAGTGCCCATTAGGAAATACCAACAGATGTTGAAGAATGGTCTCCAAAGGACTACATAAATATTATCTATAAGAACCAAGCATGCTACTTAATATTCTTCTTCGAAGTACTTGTGTGGGCAATCAGAGTGGTTTTCGACAAAATATTGATCTTGTATTCTCCAATGACTCAGACTTGATTTTCGGGTGCCGTTTTTGTCAAAAAGCAATTATCAATTATCTGAAAAAAGCCTAGATTTATTTATCCGCTGAAGGAATTGTTGTATAACAAGTGTGGAGGAAATCATATGTCTTTGATGCAGTCAATTTTAGAAAAAATCTCGTGACTTGAAGTTTTTCTATTAAGCTCTTTAGAGCTTTTTGAGAATCCACATCTGATTTGACACACTTCTGCGAAATGTAGTAGGAACAGTATCTCTGACAGTGACTCCTTTAACAGCTTTAGTAGTTTTGTTAGTAGTAAGGAATTAGAGGTTGGCTAAGAGCACTTACTGGAACCAGCGATGTATCTTTGTTTTGTAAATTGGAATCCAGTAAATAGTATTGTAATTCAAATTGTTCTTATCTTCGGTCAATATTAGAAAGTATTCAAACCGAAAGGTGATTTTTGAAGAATTTATCTATTTAGTCAGATTGCTAGTATAAGTCGGATTCCCAGATGTTGAAGTACAAACCCTTTAGTTATTTTAAAAGACAAGTATAAATAGTGACTTTTACAAACAATCAATGTCGTACTTCTTATCAGCTGGAACCGTACAAAGTTTTTCATGTATCTCATGTACATCATTATTACCACTTCTGGCTCTTAAAGACAGAAGGGTAATAGTACGCATGTTCCCGCTAAATGGTATAATTAGGATTTGTTATATTATGTTACTTTTGTTATTATTGTTACTTTTATAATGTTAGTATTTGTATATTAAGTACTATTTGGTATATTAATGTTACTATTTGTTATAATAATGTTACTATTTTGATATTAATGTACTATTTGTTATATTACATGTCATATTTGTTATATAATGTATACTATTTGTTTATTTATGTACTATTTGTTATATTAATGTTACTATTTTTATATCAATTTATATTTGTATATTATGTACTATTTTATAATTGTTAATATTTGTATTAATTTACTATTGTTTCATATTAATATACTATTTGTATATCTAATGTTACTTATTTGCTTATAATAAACTGGAGTTTATTGTGCTTTTGCATCCTTTTCAATTTTTGAAGTGTCTTTTTTTATAAGTAAATTATACTCACAAACCAACTTGAATTTATTTTACACATTAGAGAAATATTCTAAATCATGAAATTAGTCCGGTCGACTCAAATAGATCCTCTACGCATAAGAATTACCCTTTGCCCAGTGATGTGAAAAAGGGCATGTTTTAGGCACCTGAGAACTCAGGATGAACCTATTGCAATTGTCTTCGTCCGTCGTCCGTCATGCGTAACAATTGAAAATTTTAACTTCTTCTTGATAACCACCAGTCTATTCTTTTTCAAATTAGGTATGAGATCTTGACCAGGGCACATAAATTGTAAATGTCAGGTCTCTTGCACCCCTGCCTTGGGGTGGGCAAAAACTGCCCATGAAGTGACCAATTTCAAAAATCTTTTTAACAACGCACATATCTGAGAGAAAACCAACTGCTAGTGATGTAGAGCAGAAGGCCTTTACGCCAAGAAATTGTATTGGTGATCCCTGGGTAGGTTTTTGACCCCAGAGACGGGCCAAACTGAATCAGTGTTTATATATAATAAACATTTGAAAAGCATCTCCGTATTGCTATTGAATATTAATGTGAAACTAAATGGTATTTGATCATAGAGCTTTTATCAAAATTGTAACATTTATAGATCCTAGGTAGGTTTAGTATTGGGGTGGGGCCCAATGGTCATGATAAATGTGTTTAACAATTATGAAAATTTACTTGCTTGATAACACCGGCTCCAATTATTTTCAATTTGGCATGAGATTTTTTGGGACAATGGCACCATAAATTGGTAAATTTCAAGCTCTCTTGCTACCCTGGAATCCTTGGGGGGACAAAATCTTGCCAAAATGACAATTTTCAAAAATTGCTTCATTTCTTCTACAAGCCGCACATGTTGGAGAACCGAAATACATATGTGAGTGTGCAGCAGGAAGCCTCTACCAAAAATTGTTACATTTGGTATCCCGGGTAAGGGTTCTGACTCGGGGGTGCAAACTTCGGCACCAAGTGTTAATAACTTAATATGTAAAACAGGTTTGACAAAACAGTTCTTTTTCAATGCTATTTATATAATGTGAAAGTAAATGAATATTTGGAATTGAGAAGGGAGCCTTTTTAATAATTATATTCTCCCTGCAACAAGTTGGGGGGGGGTACTTGAATCAGGTTGTTCTGTCCTCAGCTCTGTAGACAGAATCGGTTCCCAGACTTTCTTAGTGTGCCTTTCACCTAGGTCACATATTATTGTATTATGCTACCCATAGACGAAGTGTTTCCCTATTTGAATTTGTGGCAAAAGGCAAAGGGTCAAGCAAACTGGACATCAAGTAGCGATATTTGTGTCTGGCCCAAGAGCATATCCATCTGGCTAAGATTCACTTCATCTACAATGCTACTCATGCGGACACAGTAATTTACCACTTTTGATTTGGGGTCCAAAAGGTTAAAAGTCAAGTGCTGGACATCAAGTGCAATATGAGTACCCAGTTCCAGAGCATATCCTTTCTACCTAGAGACACTTGATCATTACATATTACTAACTCAAGAGATGAAATATGTTATTTATTGATTTTGGTAAAAGGTCAAATCAAGCTCACTGGGACTTTAAAGTGCAATTGTTTTCTTTAAATTTGAGATTGAAAATGCATAATCTTTGTATAGTGTATATGAATAGAAATCATATGCATATATAGAACGATATCAACATGTGAATAAAATACTCTGTATTGAGACTTAAGAAATGCAAATTTGAGACTCCCTGTGTGGGTTATGATACTCAGGTGACCGTTAAGGCCTGTGGGCCTCTTGTTTTTGTTTTGTTTGGGGTTTTTTTTTAGTTGGAAAGTGTCATTAAATCAAAGGTTTGTCTGTTGAGGCATGAATATTTACGCTAAGTTTGCATCCATTTAAAGCACACAAAGCTTCACAATAAAAAATGATAGATGTTTATTTAAAAGCATTTTGTAGATCAAAGATATTTGTATTGCTAGGTTTCAGTAGATATATGAAATTTATTGACGCTTTGATTATACATGAATCAAAAAATGTTTTCGGGGGTAAAAATGGCAATGATGCATTATCTGCGTGTTGTAGAAGTTTTATCTTTGTGTTCACGTTGTCGTTTGTTAATCCTTTGATGTTTTCAGAGGACTTAATTTTTCAACAACAAAAAGAAAAATCATCGCTGAAAAATTGGACATCCTTGTCTGATTCCCCTCTTCATTAAGCAAGGTTTAAATATCCACCCTTTATTTTTTATTCTAAACACTGGGTTTTCATATAAAAGTTTTATCCACTTCAAAAACTTAGTTCTAAAATAGAAGTTTATAATGTTTTAGATAAAAAAAAGTTCCAATCTATAGATTCGAAGCCTTTTTGAAAGTCTAAAAATAGAAGGATACCCTCTTCATTATTTGACTCACAATATTCAAAGATGTCTTATTGAAGCCATGCATTTGTGCCAATAAATTTGTCTTTAATGTATATCGTTTGATCTTTAC
>CAJDSM010036401.1:328-16937 GCA_903981925.1 Ostrea lurida | reverse complement strand
TGGTCGTTGTAACGTTCTAAGTTTTTTGCTCCATTCTTCTAATTAATGGGGCTTTTTCTTCATGTAGTTTTAAGTTTTTATTCTGGCCGAATCTTGTATCTTACCCGGATGACCCGTTGCTTTTCAAAGCTTCCTTAAATGATCCGTTTTTTTTTACTTTCCTTGTGGTTCTCTTTAATGGAATGGGATAAGCAATTTAAACAAACCGTCGAGGACCAGCCCCTGGTCAATTCTGTTCCTAGGTAAAGATAACGTACTGTTTCGATTAGGTGCCGAGCCCTACTTATTATATTAAACCGCGGACCGGTCCCGGTTATTAGATTAAGTTGTATGTTTGCGGGAACCTATATCGAAACAGACGTTATAACTACATTGGCATTGCACCAGGGGCTGCCCAGGTGTTTAAATTGCTATCCACATAGAACTACATCTAGGAAATACACGTTGTGTTGAAGTTGGAATAATCTACGTGTCATCGTCGTTTGACGAACAACGATTCAATTAAATAGCTAATCGCTCCCGTCATAAATTTACTCTAAGAATATATTACTGGATTACATTGATTTTATTTAACGATGATTTTGAGGACGTATAGCATGTTGAAAGATTATATGAATTTTGCAAGTAATTTTTCTAAAAACTGTTATGGTATATTCTTTAATCGCTTTCTCAATTCGACCGGGTGAGGAGAAGGACTGAATATTAATCGACGGAACCAAGTGGACGAGGATTTCTACTGGTGCATTTTCACCAAAATATCATTGCATTCAAGAGTGTTATAAACAGCAGATTTCAACATGTTATTTTCCAAAAAGGGGGGGAAAATCCAAAACGTTGTGTAAGCCAATCAGCATGGCCCGATAGTTCTGAAGAATTTTGCACTGTATGTATCGGCTGTTGCCCCGCCAACGAGCATTTCAAGACAAGTCTTTTAGTCTGATCAATGTGATTGAACACTGCCAACGGACTGTCAACAAACTAGAAAAAGTTTTTCCATTACAGAACATAATATGGTTCTTTATTGATCATACTTTGCAAAAGAAATATAATACGCGGTTTTCACAGTCACTCTCATCTCATGATTTTTATAAATTAGATTATTCAACTCAGGAAGAATACATTTTCTGTCGAGGATAGCGAATCGTCCTGTCCAGGCTCCTCGATGGCAAAACGTTGTCCAAATAATATTATATTTGGTGTCACCGACACATGACTGTTTTATGATCGGGCAATGACCATTGAACAACGTGATTTTTTAGGAACATTCTCTTCGGGTTAAACAAAATCAGTTAGAACTGACCTTTGTCTAAATTTTCAAAATATTTTAAGTTCAGGTAATTATCGACTCATAATTTTTTTTAGAAATTACCAATAAACCCACACGGCGTTATCTTTGCGCTGCGGTAGATGAAAGAATTTCGGCCAACGGTGCGGTGTAATATGTATAAACTGCATCATACCTCTGGAGTTCCAGTTGGACCTCCCTGCTTATAACTAGTCATTCAGAATCTGAGCTATTGTCTGCTCTTTTTTGATTGCAAGCGGTATGTTTTTGATCTCTGTCCAAGGTAACTTTCAAGGGAGGTGGCATTATAATGGGTGTTTAAGCCCGTTTTTTTCCAAGCACCGGCTTTTGACTACGGATTATTGTTTTCAATGATTTTTGACCGTTGGGTCGTTCTCATATATTAGTTTTTGACGACGGATTACTACGTTTACCTGATCAAGACAATGGATTTACGGCTTTTGTGATCGGTCGACAGCGGATGCTTTATCCTTCTAGTACCTGATCCAGCCTCTACTTTTCCATGGATATGCTTGCCTAACTTTTCTTTTGTATCTTTTTGCACTTACGAGATTGATCAGTTGTTAATGTCTCCTTTTCAATAACCGTTCTTTAATCAATCATGAAAAATGATACGATGATACCTTTCTTTAGATATGAAACAAAAAATAAAGCAGTGGCGGTGATGTTATGGTCTGAGGAAAAAGGGAATGAAGTGGGCAAATAAAGTTGTAATGTGTTTAATTGATCGCAATTACAAATCCCTACTAAAAAAAAACCATTGCAAGGACTCTTTTCTCAAATTAAAAAGATAAGGGAGAAAGGAGAGGACAAAGACAGTGGATTGCTACTTGTTGTCAGCCTATTTGAGGTCCAAGAACAAATACTCTTGAAAAGACATGGGTATGATATCTCTGATACTGCCCTCTTCCCTCTCTCTATCTTCTTTATCACTTTAATATCACACACTCAAATATATATATATATATATAATATAATATATATATATTATATATATTACATGTTTTATTATATATAAGGGGCATGGTAAGCTTTGGGAGTTTTTAAAATATATTCATTTTCACAAGTCCGCTTTTTCGTGGATTTTTTAATCCATCTTCCAGGTGAATACACAAACTTCAAAATACCTGTGGTAATTCGACCTGAAGATGGATGAAAAAGTCCAGATAAGCGCTTTTTGTGAAATGAATATATTTTGGAAGACTGCAAAATTTACCTGACTTTTTATCTATTATATTGACTGTGGGTGGAAGGATCAACTTATTCTTTGTGGATTATATATTATAAATATATATATATATATATATCATGTTTTATTATATATACTTAATAGTTAGCGGGTAATTGTGAATGTCGTACTTAGACTTTTTTACATTAGATGCTTTACCCAGATTCCGTTGGGGACATTGTGGGTTATCCTTCCTTCATAGTTCTCGCTCCTGACAAAATAATTCCTGGTATTTTCATTTTAACTTGCCCACTAAGCCAAGGATTCGCATTTATCTAAAGAACCAGAAAGGGAAAACAACCTGGAAAGCCTTGGTAGTTATTGTTGTTTTCATTAGTCTGATAGTTATTTTACTTTAAATCAACAGTCCTACACTCCATACTTCCCAGGTGAATACGACTAAATTATCCAAAATTCCACCTGGTGAATTCCTGGAGAGATGGGGGGATGAAAAACATCGAGAAAGCTGGCTTGTGAACTGAAATATATTTTGAAACTGACAAGATCTTAACCTTGCTTTGGATTAATAAATATTCATAATTTGCTGTGTGAAAAGATCAAACACTTATTCTTTGTGATTAATAAATATAGTAAATATACTATTATTAAGCAGAAATTGTCTATAAAAGGTATATATATTTAAGATGAGGTTTGGCTAACCTTTTTTTCGAATAGACTTTTTTTTACATGAAATCATTTACAAAGATTATGGTTGTGAAGACCGAGTCGTACAGTATCTCACAGCTGACAAAAATGGATTCAACTGCCACTACAAGCCAAGGATTCGCAGAGTTCCAAAATTCGAGAATGAAGAAAGAAACGAACCTTGGTAGTTTCTGTTGACATTGGTGTTGAGGTTAATAAATCATTCTTTCGCAAACTCTGTACAAGCAAATCGGGAATATTATATAAGAAAACATTGCCAGAAATCAAGGATATTGTCGTGCACTTCTAAAAAAGGTTGGTATCATGGAGAAAAATGTAATAACCTTATCTTCGAACTATATAATTTTCTTTTTCATTAAAAATGATGATAGATTATAAAAATTATTGAGTATTACGTGGTAATGCTAGGACACAATTACAAAAAAAGAATTTCAACGATTTCTGTAAAGCCTAAAAGTGATGATGATTGTTGATTGTTTTACGCCCCTACTGAGGAATATTCACTCACAATATGGAGACTGAACACCATTAGCCGGTGATGGCTCCACAATTTAGGCTATGCTCAGCACTCAGGCCTTCGAGCAGGAAGATACCGTATCTTTATCGTAACAACAGCCTGTTTTGTGCATGGGACCTTGGTTTTTTCCAAGCATCATCGCGATGGCCTCCCAATTTAGTCGCCCAGTTAAATATGACATTCCCGAAAATGGAAAACAATACAATAACTATAAAATTAAGTACTAAATCAAAAACCTGACATAAATATCATTTCATTGTACCCGGTAGTACAATCACATAATGTGATTAATGGTAGATAATTGGACCATCTCGTCCTATCTTTATATATATAATATATCTATATATATATATATATATATATATATATATATATATTATATATATAATATATAATATAAAAAATAGTTGTGAAAGGCCGATTGAGAATACTCGACTAGTTTCTGACAATTCTTCAGGAGTATATTGAAACATTGCTAGGTTATACAAAGTATATATATACATATAATATGTGAACCTAGCAGTGTTCAATATAAGAATTGTAGAAACTGACCCCATAGAATGTGTACAATGCTGCCTTTAAACGTAAATATTGTAACCCTGCAACAATTTGTTAAGTTGCCTGCCTCGATTAAAAATCTGATCATATGCAGAACAATGCCTTGTGTATCACGTAAAATGAGAGACATAGATATGCAGACAATAATGGAATGTTGCTACATGAATATAGAACATTGACGAAGAAGTGAAATGGTCACGTTTGAAGTAATTATTCAAAATGTGTCCATCTGAAAATAATGTGGGTTTAAAAGCCTAGGCACTCAGAATATAAATTATAAATTTGCTGAAAAATTAGATTCTATATATAAAATGGCGAAGTAACAAAGTATCAAACGCAATCATAGTCCAAAAACACATACAAAATCGAGTGTAGGGCAACACGGACCTTCGACGAAAGCGAAGGCAGGATCAGGTGCCATGGAGGAGTAAGCATCCTCTGCTGACCGGTCACACCCGCCGTGAGCCTGTAGTATTTATTTCCTTACTTCTCCTGGGCACAAATTCCAATCTCTGATACATCCTTAATTTGTATTAGGTATGATTTATGATATTGATCAACTCTTTGACAAACAGGACGATTTCATCTTCTTATCGTCAACTTCTTTTATCGATGTACTAATATTTCATCATCACAGGCATGTAGTGTTTATATCGCTCAACTGGTTCGGTACGCAAGAGTTTGTTCTGTATTGGATAAATCGAGGCACACTACTGAGAATACAATGATTTTGCAGGGGTTTCAACATTCCTATACAAAATCAGCATTTCGCAAATTGTATGGTCGATATAACGATTCAGTCTGGAAATACCACTTACCTTTGAGTGAAATGATGTTCGACATATTTCATACGAACTGGTAGTCATTTCTTACACACTGATTTTGACTACATATTACTTCGCTTTTCTCGATCAACTCAGGACAGGTGTGACCGATCTACAGGGGATGCTTATTCTTTTTGGGCATATGACCCCATATCTGGTGTGTCCAGGGATCCGTATTTGCCCATGTCTTGTTTTGTATTGTGTTTGGGATTGGAGAGATTGAACACTGTTCGTTATCTTTACTTTTCATCATCGTTTGCTATTTTTACCTTTTCTTGTATAGTCATTCTACAATAGCATTCATTTTTTTATGTTTCAATAAACGATTTAGAATTCTGTGCCAAAATGGCGATAAAGAATTTTATCTTAATTGGAAGGCATCCCTTGTGTTACTTACTTCCCTAGATGAAACATTCCAAAATTCACTTGCTTGCTTCATCTCGTCCACGACTAGATTTTCACATGCATGACAAAATTTTTCTCTAGAGTTTGTTGGTATGAAATGTTGTACGGACGATTCTTTGTAACCTTTCGTTTTGCTGCACAAAAACCCAGTTTCATAATTTGTTGAACATGCATACAAATTTCCTAGAAGTTCCTGTATGATATTTTGTATTTCCGTCTTGACTACCCCTCCGTGTTTTCTCTTTGGTATGGCTCGTTTTCCCTGGTGTTCTGGTTTATGTACGTTTAGAACTTGAACAGTTATAGTTTGTCTTGTGGAATGCAGGTAAACCGCTATTGGATCTTCATTGTTTTCATCTTTTCCGCAGTACAGCAAGTAAGCACCATCTTTGTAGAGACATCTTCTAGCAGAACTCCATTTTCCGGAACTCAAACATAGAACAATCATTCTTCCAAATAAATCCAGCGGCAAATAACCCTCAAATCGGAAACATAAGATAGATGATGCCTTCCTGTCCTCGTACTTCTTAATGTCTGGTTGAAATTCTTCGGTGTTAACACTAGGAACGTACCATCCATCGATCTCCTTGTCGTCTGAAATTTTGAATCCCTCTATGTAGAGCATCATTCCCAATTTCTGTTGATACTCTCCCAATATTTTTCGATGTTCCAGTGGTATATTGGAAGCTTTGACATCTAACAGACGTTTGTAAAGATTCGAATCTAGCAAACCTTTTTTCCAAAACATATTCCATTCTACCTCGACCTCTGTGTCTACGAGCCCATTTTCTTCTTTGGCGTGTTCTTTATCAGTGATTATATGCTTGAAACAGTCAACGAACCACTGAATATCTACAATGATAATTTCACGCAATCTGTCCATATTAAAGAAAAGAATGCTTCCAGAGTCATGAAAGTAGCGCAGCATATCATGAATTTCCACATCCCACATTTCGGTCTCCATTTGATCAACTATTTCCAGAAGATCGTCAATACCAATCCACAGGCATTTCCTGACATGTTATGATCTAAGAAGCCTCATACTTCATCCATTTTGCCGGAAGGGGGTTTCGTTCTGACTTTGAAACTACTTTGCAAATATAGTCCTAGTTCGTTTACAATCGTCTCCATTCGATCTCTGGATAGAATTCAAATGAAAAAACATACACATGCTTTTATTCGGCAAGAGTTGTGCAATTTCGTCCACCATTTTGATCAAAGTTCTGAATTTATGCCCTTCCTAAAATGTGGAATAAAAATTAAGGTAGTTAATAAATTTGATTTAACAATCTTATTGCTATAACAATTTTATATATCCAAAGGTCTGTGATTGCACATGTCTAATTTTATATTCTATATAGCGTTTAGAAGACTAGTCATTAATATTCAAAGGGAGAATTTTAGGAAAAATTGATTAAATCTTCTCGAAACGAAGAATATTCATCGATTGATTATTGTTTTACGTCACACTTGATAATATTTCATTCATATGGAGACATCGACATTGCTGGTGAAGGACTGCAAAATTTAGGCCTTTGCTCAGTGTTTATAGCCTTTGAACAGGGTTGAATCTTCATCGTGTCACATGATAGATAGAGTAATTGTCATTTGATAAAAAAAAATATACACACTAAGGTAGAAAAATCACAAAATATCATGGGATACTGCAACATTCTGAAATATTTCAACAGTGGGTATCGTACGTAGCAAGGACTAAATGTTATAGAAATGTTTAATTTTACTTTTACAGATTACTAGATTATGTTACCGTTGGGTAATTTGTCCTTGTGGAAGCCAACGAGAATGATGTACACATCATAGGCCTACATGCTGTTTGGGAGATGACTTATCAATACAAAGCCCTGAGGAATATGCACTCCAACTATTTGATGCCTTATGCATCATGTAAAGCGAGCTCACACTATACCAAGCATATATGATCATCACTGGAGACAGGGCATAAAAACATTGTAGCCATTACCATGTCCAACTGACATGGCATTATGTTTCTGTATCAATAAATAAGGAATGAAGTATTATCAAGTTTATGTGTTGTCAAAGTCAAAGAAGAAATGGTATAGGAATGTCTTTGAGATGATTGGTGCCGATACTTTGTAATTTAGTAGATAATCACTACCAATTTCTCAGTAGGCTTGCCTATGATTGTGGCTTGCAACTAGCCAACTATAAAGGTGTTGTTAAAAAACAAGGGAGAAAGATTGGGATGCAAAACGAAGGCCAGTCTGCGATGTTATGGACCTCAGCCAAATGCAACATCCTTTCAAAACAAAGCATGAAATGTAGAAATAATAGCTAAAAACAGAGGAAAATTCGACATTTTGGGAGAAATACCCGGTAGGCGTTGATTTATTAGACACAAATGTATTGGACAAATACATCGATATTATAACTATCTAGTATTCTCTACAGCACACATATTCATTTACGCTACATGTATCAATATTTACTAGTTACCACCTAGACATTTCTATTGAGTGGGCACAATCGTTTATAACTTCGCCTTTTTGTTTGTGTATATATGTTTCTTCATACTGAGGAAGCAACTTACGGACACCAAATATTTATTATGTCGCCCCGCTGAAACGAACTGATGTACCACAGACTTTGGTGAATGCAAAGACAGCCATATTGAACTAATTTGGTATGTCCGCCCATTTATGAATAACTGCGCATATTTGACTGTTATGGTGGTTACCTTAACAAATTCAAACCCGCCAAATTTTCTCCCTTAATTGACATTATTAAAAGATTAGTATGTAAGGCACTAAGCACATGATTTTTTATACGATATCGTCTGACCAGTCGGATAAATCTATCATGTCATTGGGCAGCATAATAACTATTCGTCGAAAATTAGATAATTTAGCGGTATGTGATATTATGTTTTTTATATCAAAATACATTAATTAATCCAACAAAGGCTGGATCAAACAATTATGTCTTTAAAATATGCCCGACAATAATATTAATTAAATGGTTGGCGAAACACTGTAAAGGTTATACAGTGATAATAATGACTGTACATCTTAGTTTGATATTACTGTAAAGCGGTTTTTAACCGGATTTCATTACAAGTCAGACCAGGTATTTCACCAAAATGTGAATCTACGTTAGCACACATCGTAGCTATGAGATCTAGTGCCAAACCAAGCCCGTCAATTGAGTCTATTAAAAAAAGGTGAAAAGATAAAACAAAAGATTCAGATCTAGCTTTCACTTTTGTTGGCAGGTTCGCTATGTGTGATACCCTACAAACTCATAGACGTTTTATATATGAATTTTGTAGGGATTATGATTAACGATTTACTATAACAACATGTGGTCAGTAACAAATTCTCCTGTAATATCTATACTTAGAGTACATTTATCTCTGTTAAACTTGAAATTATATCAAGAAATCTGTGAGCCAATAGCCTCACTTAGTGATACCTCCCGCTCTAATGCCTATATACACAAACTGTCCATATAAGTCGTACATTCTTAGCGATTCCTATCGTTCATAATAGGATTCGGCAAAGTAAAAAACGGAACAGATACTCTCTGTGAGCAACACCAAAGTGTGGAGATATGAATCTTGGGACCTAAGCAAAGAAGTTATACATCCCACAAGCATCATACCTATGATAAAAAGATACTCTTCCTCGCCCAACTGTCGTTACGGTCTACATTTTCTTACCCGCTATGATCGCTAGTGATACCCCAATAAGTTTGTTGATCAGGTAACACGGAGTATTATTCCGATAGTTCAAAACGCAACAAGTTATAATGATATAACGGGAAACTTAGAAATTGTTATGAAACCACATAAGACTACACTTGTTAGGTGTTTGATGACAGGCCATTACGTTGGCTAAACTAGATCCGATATATTGACCAGAATGGGAATTTTTACAAAATATTGCCTTAAGATAATTGAAAAAAAAGTTAATGTGAACACCCATATTTTGGTAAAGCCTGAACAGTAACAACCATGACCACCCTTGGTTACTCTAGTTTAGTAGAACGAAGAAATGCCATTTAGTCTAAATCAGCTATGATTAAAAAAAATTTCAAAAAGTGTTCGATCGGCTCATTCGATGAGACTCATCAAGTATTTAACGCTAATGGCAATTTATTCATTTCTATATATATCAACAACAAGACTATTAGGAACGGTGGAACAGATTGGTTCGTATGAGTTATGGAGTTCTGGAAACACTCTTGTCAAAACTATATGTATGATGACATATACATGTATTTAAATGATATCCACCTTCTTCGACGCGTATTAAGATTTTAGGACCTAACCACCCTTCCGTTACTAAACCTTTTCATATATGTGAAAATGTGCTTGCCACGTAATAATATGTAAAACAACATGAAACTTGCCTGACTGAACCACGCCATGAGAATGAAGTACTATGGTCTTATCACAAAAGACATATGTTTTACACGTGATTGCGAGTGGGATCTTGAGTCCAATTAGTCCATGCCATCCCCGCCAGACATATTATGACATACTTTCTCTTGGACAAGCTTTACTTCGAAGCGTACGAAACAATTATAATAAGACTTCTGCACCTTTGCGCATTGTATGTCTGATGGAGGTCCTAATATGCACCTTGACCCGCAAAATTCTAAGGGTTATTCAAAACAACATTCATCATGCTTTCTTAGCTTCATCGTAAGTATTCTGTTCTCTGCCAATCTCCGTTTTACAGCTGACATGGGCTGTGTGGGCCAAATTTCTGAGGGGGTTTGTAAAGTACTAGGAGTTTAATATAATATGTAAGGGCAATATATATTGATAGTATATAATATATATATATTATATATATATATATATATATTATATAATTATATATAAATATAGTATATATATATATATTGACAGATGCTATCTTAATTAGTGGCTTAAAATCTTAAATCTAGAGCAAACTGTAACGTATTATCTCGTATTATAGATCTGTATTCATGGTAAAAATTATTCGACAAAAAGTATTTTATGTTATAGTCCAATTGAATTATCATATTCAAAAATCCCTTAAAATGTTGCATTCCATGAAATCTTTTAGGAAACTCTCAGCACCCTCGGCTATAAATTTGCTTGTGCTTGTGCATCGCTAGAGTTTTGGCACTTCCTCCTACTAGTCTGTAAGGTTTTCAGACCACCACAAATTAGACCCTCCATACTTAGACTCTTTCATTGTTCATCTTGTATATGCGGGAATTGTATGGATTTCTTTTCTAAAATTCTCCGCTGTTTTAGGATCTGCAACTTAATATAAAAATGTTTATCCAATACTATCTATGCCCCAAGTCGGCTATATTATTGAATACTCTTCTCTATTTGTTATAATCAAGTGGTATCGCTTTGATTTACCATTCTTTGCTACGAAACATACATCATTCCCACAAATTGTCTTTCAAAAGTGTTATTCTCTGTTGGGACCGAAACTGGCAGTTTGTTGACTTCATTGCGAAAATAACATTGATTTCCACATTGGTTATAGATTGATTTAGTGGAATTAGCATTTGGCAATTCTGTACTTCTAAGACATATGGGAGCACAAGCATGAGTCGATGATGACCAGTCACACCCAACGTGAGCCCACTGTCTTAATCATCCTATTCAGGTAAATCCGTACTAATCTGTCGTGAATTCAGATACGTATTAAAAAAAAACCCACACGACCTGTAACGCAAACACGTCAGATAAGCATGACCCACGGAAGGACTAATTGCAGTTCAGATTTTTATCCATGAAAACAGATTGTAATAGGGACTAAAACATGACTTTCTTCGCCAACAAGACGCAAGACTACGTGAAAATATCAGCATTGCTTTTGACGGCAGTCGTTATAATGCTCTTTCAACAATTTGCGGGGAATATTTTTAAAAACCATCCAATAAGTGACTTTATTGTTCGTATGGGTAAATCGGATTTTATATTGTGTAAAAACAAATTAAACTTTGCTACGTAAGTGTCCTGTTCAAATTATATTGAGCGTGATACAAACTTTTGACACCTTGGAACACGTTTGCTAAAAGTTTTCAATCTGAAATTTTGAAATCTAATTGATATTTTTAATAAAGAAGAAGTAAGCCAAACCAAGGCTAATTCGACCCTATTTAAAATTCTTGAGGTTATAGTTTCAGTTTACACAAGTATATGACATGGGACTTCTCTAAGTTTAGATGATAACGAATCTAAAAATGCGTGTGAAGAGAGCCCGGACAACCGTTTATAATTGACTGCTTTGATGCTCGTCAAGTGCATTTTGACCCTTTTACCCCAAAATGTAAAGAATCTTAGTCTCTTGAGTAGTATATGGTCATATATAGAGACCTCTAGGTAGAAAGATGGAAGCAGATTACTATAAACAGCTCTACGTAACTTGTATTTGCTTTGAGATTTATATAAATGGCGACGACCAATAACATAGAGAACATTGTCTACTTATTTTAGCTAACATCTTAAATGATTCTGATGTTCTCTAGAAGTTACTAGGCACAATTGACTCTCTTTCAAGTGTTAGGAACTCCCTTCAATTTGGTATATTTTTTTTTTCTCCCAATCCCCAAGTAGAATTCTACCCTTCAAACAAAAATAACAAATCACAGTTAATCGCAACACGAAATATAAATCGTTCCCATCTACGCGCGATACTCATGATTGGAAGTCTTGAATTTTTTTTTTGGCTGCCGCGTTCGTTTTTTTCTATCATACCATCTCTGGTAGAGAAGCAGCAGTTTTGCAAATTTGAAAAACAATACCAAGTGTCGTTCTTGAGCATAGAGGTAAGAAAACATATTGTAGCCCTTCACAAATTGATGATCTCACATTTTAGTGATTAAATTACCCAGTCTGAAAAATTATAAAAGGCAAAGAAGTTAAAAGTTTAAACGTAATCAGGTGTAATGTCGTAGCAGATTCACAAATCTCTGTAATGGACACATACAATATTATCTGCTTTACGTGGTTTAGCGACAACAGAGCGGGACGACTGAATCGACACCTGTATCTTCTGTAGTTCAATTGCTGGAACAGGGCTCTTTTCGTTGCATGTGATCATGTGACATGACTCATGAAGTAGTCTCCGTCATAGCTGACCATTGTTACCTCCGCTTAAAGCATTGAGTAACAACAGTCCTCTAACCCTTTAGCACTGAACTAAGTAGGCAACGGCGTCAAGAGTGTTCGCCAAACTTTCGGTTATCAGCGACTGCCGCAATACACGGTTATTGGCGTCTTAGAGCGAAAGAACGTGAAAGTTAGGAATGATAAGAGCTCAGATTCTCCTGCAACGAGGTAAAGGCGAAGGAAATGTACGGTAGAGAGAATACCTAAAGTGTAACTCGCTATAAAACATTATATTGTCTATTCTTATTCTATATCAAAGCACACGATACAGATAACAACCAAACGAGGTGGAATCAATGGACGTAAGTCTACAAATATTATATATCAACAACAAGAGGTTAGCGACAAACACAGACCCGTTCCTGGTTCTAAATTATAGACACACACGAAAAATGACAGGTGTCTAGAGACCACAAAGGTGGCAGAGTATATGAGGAACAAATCAGTCAAGCATGGTAAAGTCATGACCCTTCTGTTTTCGAATCATCACGGTCTCAACACCAGCCATGACCCATGTCCTGGAAATTTCAGGTAAACTGGAATGATTCGTTGTATTAAAATCAGGTTTCAAAGCAGGTAGCGAGCCGGTCCTAGAATTGCGAAATGATGCGGAGCCTCAACTCAATTGCTATGTTATTAAGACAATACAATACGGCAAGTTTGTGTATAATCGAATCAAATCAATCTATAAGTTCAATACTTGTCGGTTAGTCATTGGACCAGGGACTACTTGTCCTAGGATATAAAACTAGACTCATTGTGACCATCTATCATAACTTTTATCAAAGAGAGAACCCTTAAGGAATGAAGCTGATTTTAACCGCCGAAGTGGATTATACAGCAAGAATTACTGCACCAAGTTAAGTTGTAGTATGCCTTGAACTACCTGGGCACTTGTGCATTAATAAAGTAACAGGCATGCACATAACAATCATAGGCAGACTTTATGACAAATTCGGGCATGGACGATTCTCCTTCTGGGCTTCTTGCCAATCATTACACGAATTTCACTCAACAATAATTCTTTTGATTTAAGTTGTAGGCATAATTCCAACACCCAATCTGGTTTATGGTCTCTCCACACACTTCTTCCACCATAACGTCTAAGAGCTTGCTTCTCCGTAATGATTAGTTTTTATGGGATTCGAGGCAGGGCTACTTACAACACACGTGGCCTGTGTGATGGCAGGGGTTATTCAACAGTCAATGTCCAATGTTCGTGATATATAACGATTTATTTGCCAGTATGACCTTACCATTGGATCTACTACAGCTGTTTTTAAAGAGTTCACTTCAGAGATACTGTTCCACTATGACATACTTCCGAGGATATGATAGGATGATCAACAGATGTGGGCATTCTCAAATTAACTACATAACTCTTATAAAGGAGCTTATAGAACAAAAACTGTTCAAGTCACGAGATTTTTCTAAAATTACTGCATTCAAAAACATACTGATTTTCTCCAACTTTATACAACATGATATTTCCTCATTGACGATCAATTAAAATTCTAGGCTTTTTCAAGAATAAATTTGATTCAAATTGCTTTTTGTAACAAAAACAAGCACCCGAAAATACAAAGTTTCTGGTCAGTTGGGAAACAAGATAACATATTTTTGTCAGAAACCACTCCTGATTGCCCACAGCACAGCCACTCTGAAGAATCATTAAGAGCGATGCTTGGGTCTCTATAGACTAAGTATTTATGTAGTCTTTGGAGATCCATGTCTTCCAACAATGCTGTATGGTATGTCCTCAATAGGGTACTAATTGTGCCCCCATTAATTGGACAGACTTTTATTTTTACTATCATATTGCAAGCAGAATTTAGTTCAGAACAGGTTACGGAGATAAAAAAACAAAATGAACTTGGCCCGTGTCCTATTGCAACCTTACTTATGGTTAATTAAGAGACGGAGGATACTTATACAAGTTAACAGATCATTTATAGAACAAAGTGCTTAAAATTCACAATATGATCCAATTTTGATTATCATTTTAACACCTAACGAACTTGAAATAAACGACAACCACAGAAATATATCGACAACGATGTGCTCATATTTGGATATTTACTTAATATGACTGTGCATTATATTGCATCATGACTAACAATTTAACGATAGTACATATATGTTGTACCATAGATAGAGATGACGTGATGTGACTCTTACTCTTTACAATGTGTGCATATTGTTACTAGAGACACGTGTTCCACTGGGTTTCATCTTGTTACTTGATCTGTTTAACAGAATATAGCACAACCCAATAGTAAATCAGAACTCGATCACCTGCTTTATTGCGATAGTTTTTGTATGCTGTAGTCCCTACTATCAGAAGATTGATCAAGTAACTACCGCGAACAGTAGGGAGCGGGACATTGCTCATATTGCGTGTATATTGATGCATTAAATAAATTTTGTGTTTAAAAAGACTCTAAAATTGGAACATTTTTAGCTCAGAACGTGTGGTCCAACTGCCTCCCTATAACATACATCTACCAACTTGGAAAGACATAAGTTGTAGTATGTACCTGTTTACCAGTACATATAATTATAGTAAAGAGATAGCAAGATTTAGGACTTCCATCAATTAGGTGTAATGAATTCTTACACAGATCTCTCGGTCCAGCATATTTCTCGAGAGGTTTGTTCTTAAACGATATATACAGTTCATACGTTTAATGCAATTTCCCAATAATTCAGGGGTATGTATACCATAAGTAACAATTCTTGGAAAAAAAATCTCTCATAGTATCAGCCAACACAGGAGCTTTCTCAGAAGGTCTAGAAGCGTTGTGTGATATTCGCCAGTTATTACATTTAGTAGAAGGACTAGAGGGTACTGAGATCCGTATAGAAGGTGCTTATAGCTGATTTACTTGAAAAAGGCCACCGTGGGGAATATTAAGCTGCGTAGAAATACATTCCTATCCATCTCATCTGAAAAATGGTCAGGTACCAATCACCCATGAATTAACACGGATTCTGGCGTGCCCATGATAATATCGATACACTCACATCATAGTCCTTGTGCCATAGAAAATCAAGCACTGCATTTTGCTTTATCTCAACCGATTTTAAGAACACACAATACTATTACTTTGTTCTGCTTTTTATCAGTAGTACAATCCTGCCAAGATAATCCTTATAATGCCAGATCAAGTTGTCATCGGTGTATGAAAACCCGTTCATAGAAACTTGTCATTTTTCATACATAATCGTGAATTCTGACGACGTGGATCGCGGAATAACTCTCGACGGTGTTGAGATTACGCAGAGATAAAGCGATGGCTTTTCCTGTTTTAATTTTAGCTCGCTAAATATGAGTCCTTCTTGAAGCAATAAGCTCCGTATCGAATGACTCAACCTGCCGGAAGCGGAATTTTCTTGGAAAGCATGCCTCTCTCTCTCCTCTCTCTCTCTCCTTCGTCAGTCTCTCTCGGTTACTGCTGTCGTCTATCGATCCCTTTGCTGCTGTCCTACTCTCTGCTCACTCTTCTACGTCTCCTCTGAGACTCTCTCTGCTCCAAATGCATTACTTCCTTGTCCACCTAATGAAGCGCACGCAATCACTGGATTGCTTCTGGTGCCCGTCTTCTTTGGTCTTTCGCTCTGATATGAAGGCTCGTGTGCTTCGTTGTATGTGTCAATTCTTGCCTATGCCTTAATCTCGGAACGCTTTTATTATTGCTCTGACATTGAGTGGTGTGATTGTTAATAATACTTATTTTTGGGACACCCCTTAAATGTTATCCATTAACTGGTACTCTTTCACATACTATTGTTATACGTTTGGTGTCTGACTTCGATGCCACAACCCATTTTATAGTCTAACTCTGTGGGCAGCGTGTCCGCTTCTGTAGTACTAACCAAAGCTGTAGTATCATATCACACCGATCCAATTAATCATACCCAACATTCTACTTGTCTGTACTCAAACCCTATCTCTCTCCTC